>JAWRVF010000636.1:0-211227 GCA_036785485.1 Physcomitrellopsis africana
GTGTTTAAGACTAAGGCAGTGAGGTTTACTAAATTTCGGGCCTCGGCTCTTGAGAACCATTTGGACTTTAGAGGCAAAATTTGTTGAGGTTGTGTTTCTTATTGAGTTTACTACTTTGAATCAAAATCTTAAGTCAATATGATCTTTGAGCAAAGAGTTATGAGTGAAATTGTAACGGGATGTAGGTGAAAAGAGAAATAGAGTGAAAGCAGAATTGGGGTTTGTATGGGCAGAGTGTGTGTGTGGGTTTTTTGGGTATGAATGGAGTTAGGGAGTGAATTTGAGTGTGAAATTTGATAGACGTGATCTAAGCAAGTTAAGAAAGAGATGAGGGTAAGTTTGATACTCATTTATCTTATAAAAAAAATGTAATGCTCTTTCAAAGTGATAGGGGTCTATTTCTAAGTCAGTGAAGTTTGGGGGAGCATATCTTTGTGATCAAAGTAGCATTTCGAGTAAAATTTGTTGGGGTTTGTAGATATATGAGTCTATTAAGTTGTGTAAAAACTGATTGCTATTGGAGTTATGGTTAAAGAATTATGAGGAAATTTGTAGTCGGATCCAGAGTTAGTAGAAGACAGAATTAAAGGAGAAGGGTAGAGTCTATAACTCTATTTTCAAGAGGAGTTTTGGAGCAAAAATTGGAGGATGTTTACAACATAAAGCAAGCAACAAACCTACCAAATTTCAATACTTGGATTTTTGATAATGAGGAGCAATGAAGGTGTGAAGCAAAGGGGGTCCAGAATCAAAGGCAGCATAGAGGGGTTTCTTTGACAACATGGTTCTCTCCAACCACATGAGCTATAATCAAAAGGATTATGGGGTTTGCTTCTTTACTTCCTTAAGTACTTTGTGTTCAAATTTTGCTTCAATTGATATGATATCCTAGGATTTATGGGCAGATTTGAAGGCGGGTTTTTAAAGGCAGAATATGGCAAGATTAATAAAGTATGTTTTTATGTAAAATCTCCAGTTTTATGAACTTTATGAATCTCTTCTTGCACTTAAGAAATGAGAGGCACAAAAGACCCAGTGTTTCTTAGGGCTAAGACTCTCACCACGACACCGCCACTTTCCAGCCTTCATTCTTTTCAAAGGACGATATATCTCCTTTGAAGTAACTTTCCAGTCTGAAGTGACTAGACACTTCAACTCCTACTGCTAACTCACCTATTGATAAATATAATATCTTCTGTAAGATACTCTCATCGATTCCAATTATTCTTCCTTTTACTACACTAGAACCATCCTTTGGGTCGTAATTTTCTATATACTCTATCACTAATTTTATATCAATTGGAGGCAAATTATCCGATCCTTGCTAAAACACATTGTCGTATTGTGACACCATTATATGGTGAAACTATGACTAAAAATGATTTTTCAATTAATATTCTATTATCTTAGTTCAACAAGAATTCAACATATTTTAACAAGGCTTTTATGAAAGCCTCTTAGTTTATTTTCTTCACTTAATAGCTAGTACATAAGAATTAGTTAGTAATTTTACCTTCTAAGTAATAGTAATTCTTTTATTGCCTTAGAAAAGCCATAAAATAGTAAAAATATAGTAAAAAGAATAAATCATTAGCATGATTGATATTAGGATTAAGTTGAGGATAGGGTTGGGCTATAAAATCCCTAAGATTGATACCCAAAGGTTGGCCGTTTGTAGGACAGGGTCGAAATCAGACCTTTGGTTACTAAAACGGCTACCTAGGGCAAATCAAGAGTCTTTTGGCAGATCAAAAAATGGGATTAGAGAGAAGAGGTAAGAGGTTTTGCATAGGATTTGGTTGAGAGTGATTTGAATCAAAATAGACTTTGTAAGAGCTTTGCAAAGTTAGGGTTGTTTTGGGCGACTTTGGATTTTGTGAAATGAAAGAGGATTTATGATTTGGGCAACTATAGAAGTTTTATAGACGATCTACAACTAAATTTTTGTGGATTTTTGAATATTATTGTTGTTAATATGTGCTATAAATTTGAGCTGAATCTAATAGTTTAGTTGTATGTAATTGAGGTTTAAGTGGATCAAGGTCTCAGAAATTAAGTTTTGAGGGTTAGTTAGGATTTTTGAGATCTTGAGGAATTTGCTAGTTGGATTGGAGTGAAATTTATGTATGTAGATAGTAAACTTGTTTTTCTATGCACATACAAAATTTGAGAGCAATTGGATGATGTAAACGGGAGATTTAAGTACTGGAATATTGGCATCAAGACTAGAGAAGGATGCTGGCTGTTACCCATGCAAATTTATGGATTTTTCTTCTTTTTGTGAAGTTAGATCTTCTTCAAACTTAATGAGCTTGTTTTCAACTTAATTAATAAGATGTGTGCAAAATTTCAATCAAAATCAACAGTTTATTTGGTAGTTGTTGAGGTTCTAAAACTACCTTAGGATTTCTTTAGGGTTTGGTTAGAATTCGACTAAGGTTAGTTAGGATTTGTTTTAGGATTTGTTAGGGTTGATTAGGATTTAATAGGGTTTGTTTTAGGGTTTTATTGAATTTGATCAAGATTAACTAGGATTTAATTAAGATATGATTAAAGATTGTTTAGAGATTGATTAAGAGAAGTTAGGACTAGTTATTGTTGTATATTTCCCTTTTATCTTCCACAGCCACGTGCCCGGAGCATTCTCAAGCAAGACTTCATGACATATGACAACGTAAATCTGTGCATTTCTAAAATCTCTCTGTCTTTGTGGAGACCAACAGATTTTCAACTTCATTGGCTCCATGTTGGTGACCACCACAAGGGACGGTGATTGCAAATTAATCTTACTTTGCACGTTTTGGACATTCTCCTCTTTGTCTACAACTCTCTTCAACCTTTTCATTGATATTGTATAGTGCTGACTATGTTCTCCTTGTTTGGACTAATCGTTACTCTTTGATTGCAGAACACTTTACACTTCAATAAGCATATACTCGGACAACCAAGCTTAAAATAGAATACTAATGAAAACTCTCACTAAGTGCCCCGCTCCTAACCTTTTACTCGGGGTCTAAAGCAACAATCCTTAATCAAGTGTACTAGATCATCACTTCTGATTTGCTTGACTAAGCCGTATTAGGACCCAAAACTGACCATCAGTCGTCTTTTCTAACCATCATGCACCTTCAATAAAGGTAAGCTATTATGAACAAGTACACCCTCTTCCCTCCAATTTGAAAACCCGTCCCGGATTTACGTAAAATAAAGACGTAAACGATCGTCGTTAACTTGGGTGGTAAATTGATTACCCATAAAATCTTCCAATTGAACTGAACCATTAGTAAAGGCTTCAATTACTCGATAAGGTCCATGTCAATAGACTTGGAATTTTCCGAAAAATTATGAAAGCGACTATCATAAAGAAGCACTAGATCATTGGGCATAAAAGATTTAGGACTTAATTTACTATCATAATAATTCTTACGGTGGCGCTGTGTAGCTTCTATAATTAAAGGGCCGTAGCCCTAACTTCATCCAATTTTTTCAATTGTGCTAATCGATATTGGAGGGATTTTTTGTTATAAAGATGTTCATCCAATGCAATTCGTAAACTTGGAACTTCCAATTCAATTGATAATATTGCATCTTGCCCATATACCAATTAGAATGGTGTGGAACTGATAGTCAATTTATACACAATACGATATGTCCACAAGGCTGCAAATAATTTTGTATCTCACTCTGTTCCCACATCAGATACTATTTTAATTAAAATTTTATACAAAATACCATTGGTCTTTTCAGTTTGTCCATTGGCCCGAGGGTGATATAGAGATGTCTTCCAATGCTTGATCTTGTATTTATCTGTCAAAGCCACAATTGTAGAATAAATAAAATGGGTTCCACAATCACGAATCAATTCCTTAGGATACCCAAATGAAGTGATAATATTCTCATATAAAAACGTAGCTACGATATTGGCATTATCAATTTTTGTTGCCATCGCTTCCGCCCATTTTGTCACATAATCAGTCGCTAGCAAAATATATCTTTTCTGCCTATTACGTGAGGCTGGTGCGATTGGTCCTACAAAATCATTATCCCATTTTTCAAACGGTGCTTGTGCTAAAATTGGTACCAACGGCATGGCAGAAGTTCCTGTAGGTCTACCACTACGCTGACAAGGATCACAACGTCGAATGTATTGGTGTGCATCTAAGAACATTGTTGGTCACCAATATCCAGCCATTAAAGCTTTGCAGGCAGTGCTGTCACTGGCAAAATGCCCTCCACAACTATCCAAATGACATCCTTCTAATATGCTATGTACTTCACTTTGAAAAATACAGCGGCGTAGAATTCCATCTCTCCTTTGCTTATACAAGGCATCTCCAATCATCGTATACAATGTACTTTTTAAAATCAAGCGTTTCTTAAGTTTTTCACTATATATAGGTGGAAATGTCTGAAATGTCAGATACTGGATCAATTTGCTATATTCTGGGGTGATCTTGTCGACGGCAAATAATTCTGCATCAGGAAGTGCATCATTGATAGGTTCATTACCGAATATATTGGACAATCGAGATAAATGATCTGCATTGGCATGTTTCTTTCCTGGTCGAACATTAATAGTAAAATTAAATTCTTAAAAGAATAACATCCATCGAGCAATGCATCCACTCAATTGAGGTTTGTTAATTATATTTTTAAGAGCATCATGATCCACATGAAACACAAATGGATAACCAAGCAAATAATGCCAAAATTTCTGGACAGAATAGATCATGTCCAAGGCTTCTCGTTCAAACGTAGTGTAATTTTGTTCCACAGCTACAAATTGTTGACTAGCATAATAGATGGGATGATCCATATCCTTTTCATCTTTGTAGCTTAAAACGGATCCAATAGCAACATTCGAGGCATCAACATAAACATGTAAGGGTTTTGTCCAACAAGGTGCAACAAGTATTGGTGCTGATACCAATTTTCATTTTAACTCCTCGAATGCAACTGTACATTTCTCAGTCCAAATTAGACTAGATCTATCTGATGGCAGTTTCTTTAAGAGATTTATTAACGGTTGATATATTTCTGTAAATAAATGAATGAATCACGTATAATAGCTGACATGGCCTACGAAATCCCAAACACCAAATACTGTTTCTTGCTTTGATAAAGCCAATACAAGAATAACTTTATCTAGGTCAATAGCAATACCAGCCACAAAAACGATGTGTCCTAAAAGCTTCTCCAATGGTACGCCAAATTGACATTTCTTAAAATTCAAAGATATTCCATATTTATCACATTGGTCCAAACAGTTACCAAGACATTTCAAATGATTTGTTATTGTACTGAATGTGCAAAAATCATCTAAAAATATCTCTATTGACAATCATAAATAGTCCTAAAATGCTTGAGTTATTACCTTTTGAAATGTGGCCGGGGCGTTGCATAACCCAAATGGCATCACTTTATAAGCAAATGTGCCCCAATTTGTAGTGAAAGTAGTCTTCAATTGGTATTCTTCTCCAATTTTTATTTGATTATAACTTGAAAATCTGTCCAAAAAGGAATAACATTCATACCCAACTATTGCGTTGAATATACTATCTATAAAAGGTAAAGGAAAATAATCCTTTTTGGTAGTCGCGTTTAATTTACAAAAGTCTTGACCGATATGGATTTTTCCATTTTTCTACGGCACTATTACAATTAGTGAAATCCATTCACTATACGGGACTAGATATATGAGGCCCACGTCTAAAAGTTTATCTACCTCCTCCTTGACCATGAGAGAATATTTTGGATTAAGACGGTGTTGTCTTTGACGAACTGGTGTAACATCTTCCTCTAAGGTAATTCGATGCTGACAAACTTTGGCAGGGATACCTTTTAAATCCGCATATGATCAAGCAAAAGCAGATTTATGACTTAGAAAGAATTCTTTCCAATTTCTCAATTCTGTATCCGTAATACCGGTGTATATTTTGATAATCTGGGATGTTTCATTGGAACCCAAGTTAATAGATTGGCACATTGGTTCCTCATTAACCTCTACTTTGATTTGTCCCTTCTGCTCTAAATCCATCATATGGTCCGACAAATTGGACTTACTTAATTCTGGTTCCAATGTACTGACTTCATTTACCGCAGAATTATTCATCCAGTCCGTGATGACATCGTCAAAATTCTCTATATTCTCTTTATACAAAAAATATTCCCCTGGTCCTCTATACTGGTGTAACACGCCTTGTTTCTACATGTGAATGGGGTCCTTATCAACTTGCATTGTAATATTAACTTCATCATACTTTGCCTCAAATTGGCCCTCATCTTCAGATGTTACTTTTGTGCCCATAATTTGAGACTCCCCATGATATTGAATTGGGTACATTTGTAAAATAATCTTGTCATTATCCTCCCGAATAGTTAATGTTCTATGGCCCCAATCGTTCCTAGCTTTGGCTTGATATAGCCACGGCCAATCCAATAATATTGGATAAGATAAAGTGGAATTCTATGATTGGAAAATAATATAATCAATTTCATACATAATTCCCGCGATTACAGTATTAATATTGCGTAAGATATCCATTGGTTTAATCCTACTATGATCTACCATTTTCAATACTAATGTCGTCGGTACTAATTATTTTAAATCCAACTCCTCCATTGTATTGGCATTCATTAAGTTCACACTAGAGCCACCATCCACTTGAACTCCATGAATGAGAATACCATCAATTGATACATCAATAGTTGTTGTTCTCGGATCGGGATTCAAACTAACCTCATGAATTTCTTTATTACGAACTCTACGTCATATTAACGAAGAATTCAATGTAGAACGATATTCTGGTGCAACTACTAACAATTGCTTTATTGTAATAGAAGGTTTAATTTCATCCAAATCTTTCATAATATCATATGGTTTCATATTGGCAATGATTCTCAAGGCCCTTTTTTTTTTCATGGATATTAATTTGATCCCTTGAGATAATTTTCTTACAGAATTTGGAACTAGAATTGCTGAATGGACTTTGTCGTAATTGTTGTCAATGAGAGGATCTTTTAATGGGTAAGGTAGCTCTTAAAACTTTGAAGATATTGGTACTCATTTTGATTGAACCAATATCTTAGGGCTAAAGACATCCTCAAGTTGCACAGACGAATTGGATCCATTGCTTGATAATACCTTCGATACTGGTGTTAGATTTGGAGTACCATTCAATAGATTACATTGGTCCGCAACTGGTACTTTCAATTGTTGAATTGAATCTTTTCCCTTTCGCTAGGCCCGAGTAAGTATTACATGGACGCATTCCATCCGGTTTATTAGAGAATCTTGTGGAATTCGATTATTGTCTTCTATCTTAGTTTGCAACTGGATACACTGATCTTGGTTATTAACATTAAACAGAGTATTGCACTATTGGTAAGTATATCTAGATTGCTTACAATTTCCACATACTGGAGCATAATCATCATTGGCTCTAGGATAAGGACATTCACTAGCATAGTGTCCTAGTTGCCTGTATCAATAGTATCGAAGTGGTCTTCTTCCTCTTCCATCTGGAATATGGGGTATCTCGACTGATATATATCGGCTAAGCTTGTTCCAAGTTTGATGGGTAAAGGATCCCGGCCGACTAGTTGGTATTGTAGGATCTGAAATTGGATTCTGAATAGGTGGATATTGGAATTGTCTTTGTTGATTTTGCACAAAACCTTGAGAATTGGGATCACCTTCTTGATTATACTCACAATTTTGAAAGTTATAAAAATTTCTATTTTATTTTATAGGACAATTTCCGTTCCAACCAAACCTATTACTTATCTAAACTTGATTAACATCCCATGAAGTCGGTTGAATCATGTTCTGATTTTCTAACTGTTGTTGCCTTCTTAAATTCCAGCAATTGGTGGTTAGATGCTTACCTCTACAAAATATACATTGCACATTCATTTGGGGTGGTAAAGGGCATTCCGTTACTAAATGGCCTTGCCCCTTATAATTATTGCACCAAATATTAGGGCACATATTAGTTGGTTTATGCCTCTTTTTCTTATCCTTTATCAGGTTAACAGCCAACTTGTCCATCTTCTTTGTCAAAGTTAAAAAAAAAGTCTCATTTGGATCCTTTGATACTAATTCATTAGATAACTCCTTTATAGATATTGGTTTTTGATATGGAGAGTATGGAGAATACGGAACTATAGTTGTTATAGGTACAGCCTGCAATAGAACAGCATTCATTATCTCTTGCAAATTAACACTAAGATTTGCGCTGTAATCAATTGTCCTTGAGTAACAATCCACTATTTTATTCCAAGTTGGTATTTGATACCCTCCTTGAGATGGAATCATTGTGGCTCCTATGGTTAGGAATTGGTCATAATGACATTCTTTCCATATCTTAGCTCGGTCAAGTAAAGCAGCCACAGTCGCAGGTTGGGCCTCTTTTACAAACATCTTTAATTCTGATGGGTATAGTCCGTTAACCAATATAGACATAACAAACAAGTCCGGCATTTGGTTATTTGGCCATTTTCGAAGGATATCTGCTACTCGGCCATAATATGACTGCACTGCTTCTCCCGATACCATTTTGCTGTTCATTAATCTTTCTCTAAGATGTTCTTCAAATCCTATTGGTCAAAAATGAGTCAAAAATATATTTTTCAATGCTTACCAATTAGGAAATTGTCCCACGGGTTGGCGATTATATCATTCAAACGTCGTGTCTTTCAAGGTCGTTGGCAGCCATCTTAAGCAAATATCTTCAATTCTACCATTGTTGGCTACACATGCGGTCAGGAATTGAAATAAGTGTTGATCTGTGTTGGCTCCTAGCAGACCCCTAAAGGTAGGTAATGGGGCTACGCTAGTTGTGCGATCACCCACCGCACCCATTTGTATTGCAATTGATACTGCTGGATCCTCTGCCGCCATTGAAGGTGACAATGTTTTACTTACTTTCTTGTTAAAATAAATGCTGCCTCCCTCAATTGTCTTTTTCGGACTTCTAGGCCTCTGCAATTTGATATTATTATCTGCAAATAATTTTATTGGTTGAAGTTGAGGTGAAAATGACGGATTTTGGAATACATTGAATTGGCCCTTATTAGCAAGCAACATATTTCCTATTGAAGAACTAGCCTTGCTAGAATCAACTATAATAACTATTGGAAAAGTATCCAATGGAGTACCCAATTCTTCTATGCTCCATTCTCTTTCCGTTAATGGGCTCAAGAGATACACTGGGCTACTCGCGGAGTTATCCGCGAGTGCTTTTGGCAATTTCTTTAACGGTATATATGTCTAAAATATTAAAGATCTTTCATGTTCTTGATATGCTCGGATGTGCCGACACGCATGCAACCATGGTTTAATCCAACTTTGTCAACACTTCCTTTTTAGCTTCCGTTCTTGCTCGTCCCACAACAAATTTCTTACTTGTGCTCTCTCTTGTCTTCCTTTCGACTGACGTATTTTTCTCTGAGCAATGTTCTCATTCTTATTAATTATAATCTTTCATCATCTATTATTGACATTGCTTTCCATCACTAATTTAACTACTCATTCGGCAGTTAATTCCTAACACTCAATACTATTATCAATCTCCGGCAGCTGCACCAAAATGTTGTTCTTATTCGTCTCACTTATTCTATCAATAGTGCCTAGAGTAAATCTGTAAAAGGGGATTCGAACATAGGAAAAGACTATCCGCATTGAGTTAAACTGTTAGGGTCACATAACTAACTACCTACTGAACATTAGAGTCCAATACACACGTACACGCTTTTCTCTAAAATACTGCCGTTCACTCTACTAGTTTTGCTATTTCGCAACTAAAGATAAACTTTGTGACACAATCTTCCCATAACGAATCAATTTATACTTGCTCTGTCTATGTTAACTGCTACACAACCGGTGATAACTACTTTTCCTAATTTCTTCATCCATCCTGCCTTCTAAACTGGCCATTCATCAGCTTCCTGCCTATTCTTAATCCTACAAACTATGTATTGTAAATCCTAAAATTCCTATCCATTCTACAGATAGCATACAATGTAAATATAGTCCTTTTTTTATTACATACATAAATGCTTTAGCTCTAAAAAATGAAGTAGCACCTTGTTTCTTCTCACCTTGTTTGGATCTTAAAAAAATCTTTTGTAAACTCTAATCAATATCAAGGTTATATAATTCAAACCAAGGTTGTTCAATAATAATAGGATTCGGTAGACATCGAATGATATTGAAGACAATGCATGATACTTGATGTCTTAATATCACTTCCAATAGTTGGATTTCTTCAATAGTAAGATTTTATCTATTAATAATTTCAATGGATGTAAGATAGATCTTTTTTATAAATACTAAGTTGTACTTGATTTCAAAATTCTTATCTTTAAAGTATGCTCAAGCTCCAATATCTAAAAATACTTTAGCAAAAATCTCTTGTTTTAGGATTCTTATATGTACAAGAAGTATAAAACAAGATATTAGGTCCAAAGGTAGGAAGAGACCTTTTTCTGGTACTTTAGATTTAAGGGTGTCCAATTGCAAGATTCCCACTATGGTTGGATATCTTTATTTTTTGACTTTCTCAATTCAGATGTTATATCTTGTGCCTTAAATTCTCTGGACTTATTTGGACAATTTATTGCCTTATAATTATGTCTTCTACAATATAGACATAGATTCTTTTACCAACATCTAATCTTTTCTACTAGTGTTAATGGCTTAAATTGAGTTGCATCAATCTGTATGGATTTAAGATATGTTAATAGCTTCTATGATATTCTTAAAGATGTAATAGATGTATCGTGATAGGTATTGCTAAAAATTGATTTTTTTTCTTATCATAATTCAAATAGGCATTTGTCACAAGTAATAGCTTAAGATATGAATTCTTCTAAACTTTCAACTTTTGGCATTGTGATCAATAAATTCTTCACATTGTCTTTTAGGCCAT
Organism: Physcomitrellopsis africana; assembly: GCA_036785485.1. Taxonomy (NCBI): domain Eukaryota; kingdom Viridiplantae; phylum Streptophyta; class Bryopsida; order Funariales; family Funariaceae; genus Physcomitrellopsis; species Physcomitrellopsis africana. The sequence goes on from JAWRVF010000636.1 coordinate 10,932, forward strand.
AATGGAATTGAGTCATAAAAGCCTTATCATTCCGATCAAGATTATAAGTAAATTATTGAAATTTTATGGCATAAATTGCAACTGAATGTTGTTCTTGTTGTAGGTTTTGAATCTTCCTTTTTGCCACCCTCTCTTGATTACTATCTCTAAATGCAGTAGTAAATCTTTTCATAAAAGTCTCCAAATTATATAAGATTAGAAAATTCTTTTTTAATAGTGAAAAAAAATATAATCAAATACTTCTTGATAAAAAGGTGCCTACAAAAGTAACTTGAATGAATCCATCCAAATAACAAGAAGGATATAATTATAAATAAAGTCATACTTGTTTAGGATTTGATCAGAGTTGATTGGAATTTATTTAAAATTTAGTTAGAATTTGATTAGAGTGTTCAGGATTTGATTTGGACTTAATTAGGATTTGATTAAGCTTTGTTTATAGATTAATTAGAGAGGTTAAGACTAATTATTGTTATTTCCTTTTATCTTCTATAGCTAGGTATCTGGAGCATTCTCGAATAAGACTTCACGACATATTACACCGTTAGTGTAGTATTTTCTATACTCAAAAATAATGTTTTTAAACAATATTAATTTAGAGGATGATAATCCACAACCTCTAAAATATAATGATATATTCTAAAAAAAGGATAATCTATTCTTTATTAAGAAAGATGAAATTACAACAAGTAAGCATATCAATCTAGAAGAGGATAATCTACACTCTTCTAAAATATAATAGTATCTTTAAGAAGAGGGATAATCTACTTTTTATCAAGAGATCAAAGCTTTGATATGATTACTAAGATCAGTCTTGGCAAATTTTCAAAGATGCAAGATAGAGAATTAATAAAAAATTTTAAAAAAAGATCACAGGATTAGAATAATTTCAAGGACAAATAATTGGATGGACAAGAATAAATAACTAGATCATTGACCAAAACAAGAGACTAGATTAACATCAAGAAACAAGGCAACACTTTGGATTGCTCCAAGACTTGTATTCATAAGACTGAGCTGTACTTTGATCTTGTTTCTTATTTATACTACAAGGTCTATATCCTAAAGAATCTTTTTAAAATATTTTAGAAGATTCTAAAAGATTGAAAAAGATTCTAGAAGACTAAGACAAGTTCAAGAAGACTAAAAAAGATTCTAGAAGATTTTAGAAGGCTACAGGAGGTTTTAGAAGATTGAAGAAGGTTCTAAAAGATTCTAGAAGATTATAAAAGATTCTTAGAAGACTAAAAAAGATTTCAGAAAACTATAAAAGATTCTAAAAGACTATGGAAGATTTTAGAAGACTATAGAAAGTTCTAGAATGTGGTGACTTAAAGTATGTCCATAACATCGGACAATAAGTTATGGTTACTTTATTATAATATTAAGACTATTTGTCTTTGTAATGAGTTAGATTATTATAGGCTTAGACCATTTCCAATTTGTAAATAGATCAATCTAGTTGCTTATTAACTATATGTACAAAAATCTATAAAGATCCATCTAATATTCCATGTTGTCATGGTAGAGAGAATTTACCTCAAGAAAGCGCGGAGCTTCTGGTTGCCACTAATTATTCAATCAAGATCCAAGTATAATAAAACCCCCAAATTTATATAGATTTTTTTTCATAGGACTATTACATCCAATATATAAGTCTTATTTCTTCAAAACACTCAAAGTATAACAAATACTCTAAAACCTTCATTCTGCCATATGAAGGGAATTTTTTCAAACTTCAATAATCCATAACTTTTAATCCAATAGTCCAAACCCACTCTAAATTTACATAAAATATTAATATATTTTTAACAACTACCACCACAAATTTCAACTATTGATTTATTAGTAATCTTTAGATATCATCAAAATTCTAATAGTAGCTTCAAATCCTTGTTTATAAATACTTGTATACTAAATTCTTCATATCTCACAAATTCAATGTCTAAATACTATGGAATTTTTATTTATAGCTTTTTAACACAAAGATTCACCTTTTTGAAAATTTTTAGACAAAAATTCATGTGGAAGCTTAAGATATGGCAAAAACCATCACTATCAACAAAATGGTCTACTTATTGCCTTGGAATTCAATCTACTATCTTTGACTTTTAATATCTCCTTCTTTATAATTCCAAATATAGAAATTCTTCCATATTAGATGTAGACCTTGAAATCACCTCTCTAGCCACATCTTTTGATCTCTAGAAGCTTTTATACAATTCCTTGTATCTTCAAAAGAGTGACATTAGATACAATTTGTACACCTTAATTTTAAGTGACTACTCCTCCCTCATAACAATTCCAAATCTCTTGATTCTTATATCAAAAATATAGTACAAAAAACAAGATTTGTAATCCTAGTCTCTAATTTTCAGTTACTCTCCTTGAAGTTGCCAAAACTCTTATTCTTGTTATAGGCAGCCTCCTCAAAGCCTATTAGGCATGACTATTGACTAGTAGAAATGAAGAACTTCATTCTTTTCTTTCATTCATCCACAATTTATTTTCATCCTTCCAAATAAGCCTCTTAATAGTTTAATTCTTCTTCTTTGGATTCCAATAGTCTCTCAAGGCTTTATATTAAATATTTAGGTTTTATATAATTTAAACGTCATAATCAAATTAAGTAAAAATCTAAAATTAAGTTTCTTATACCAACTCCCTTTAATTTATTTTTTTAACCATTCTAACACAAATTAGAATATATGAGCATATTATATATTTTGATTAGATTTTATATACTATAAGTAATTACAGTACAAGAATGTGTTACTATTCAAGTCATATAAGATAAAAAATATACAAGAAAGAAGACAAATGCCACCACTTCCTATAGAACTAAATGACAATAAAGAATTTGAGGTGAAAGAGGTCTTAGATTTGAGGCAACTCCAAAATAGGTTAGAATATCTTATATATTGGTGTAGATATGGTATTAGTGAATATACATGAGAGCCATCTAAGAATATAATATCAAGGATATAAGAGTATAGAGCAAGAGAGTTAAACTAGGACAAGGTTTCAAGAAAAAACCAACAAGAATTTGAATTAACTACATGAGTATACAAAGAACATGAAGAAATGTGAATTAAAAATCTAAGAGATATGTTGTTGAGATTGAAGAACTCTTCAACCTTGATTCCTATATATATTCATATCTAAGATGCTTCTTGAGTGACTTCTATCAAACTAAGAAGCTTTTTGAGCAGCTTCTATCAACTAGGAAGTTTTTTAAGCTCCTTCTACTAACTTAGAAGCTTCCTGAGCTCCTCCCACTAATTAGGAATCTTCTTAAGCTACTTTCACCAATTAGGAAGCTTTTCAATTGACTTTCATTTATTTAAGAATCTCTAGAATATTTTAGAAGGTTTTGTAAACCTTTAAAGTGTATATTCCTAACATCCCTTCTTTTTCTAGTGACAAGTTCTAAGAGGAGTTCAATTTTACCATATTTATAAAAAATCAAGAATACAATGTACTAATAAAGCTATATATTTTATTCTCTATTCTTGAGTAATAGATTCTATTGGTCCTCAAAAGAATTGCCTATGGCCTTAAGCTAATACCTTTGTTGTTAAAATATCCCATCAAAAGATTTGATCTTTATTGTAGCCTTTAAAACACCTTCCAAAGAAGATCTTAGAACTAAAATGATTCATTTTTCTAAGCTCAAGCAATATTACTAAAGCTTGAGCATTAGAATCGAGACTTACATGGTTGGATCTTACTCCTAATAGCTCCAATCAAGGTTGTATTTGGTGTTGAAATATATTGTCCTTACTTTACACAATTAAAGGCTATAAAAAGTGCACTAGTTTATTCAAAGCTTGCATGGCAAGTGAATCTTCTTAATCTTATTCTTTCAACACCTAGAGGTTTGACATGGTGACTGACTTATTTATATTACTCTATTCTATCTTGGAACAGATGACTACATATTGATAAAGACTTTAGTTTAATTCTCCTTTTCTTATGAGTATTCTTTAAATCCAATCTTCACTAAGAAGTTATCATCAAATTTGTTTGGGTGTATGGAGATAGAATTAATGAAATTCTTGTACTTTTTGAGGTACATTGGCAGGATTTTTGACTAGCTCCCATGTATGCTTATTAATATCATAGCCTTGCCAATAAATAAGATATTCTAATTTGTCCACCTTTGCTATGAATCAAGTACCTTTTCAACCTCATATTCTTCATGGTCTTTGATTTTGATACTAGACAATAATTGTTGTACTCTTCTTGAAATGTATGACTCTCTATAAGATTTTAAAAGAGATATATGAAAAATTGGATGTACCTTTACAGAGGACGATAATTTTAAGAAATATGCTATTAGATTAATTTTTTGCTAGATAGAAAATAGTCCTAGTCTCTAATAATCCAACTTATTGTATGATTGTTTGATCAAAGAAGCCATATCTTATCTCTAAAATGAAAAATATGTAGTTGATTTTTGAATTTATCTATAAATGCTTTATAAGCATCTTAAGCTATTTGCAATTGAAGCTTCAAGATTCTTTGATATTGCAATAGATGCTTTGTGAATCCTTCAACTGTTGGATTACTATTTTTTGGCGTATTCCATAAATCAAGCTTCAAGTGATATCCATAGTTGGAATTAAATGATATTTTCTGAATTAAAACATAAATTATATTATTATATGTAAATTTTGCTAATGGTAGATACGAGATCCAATTGTCTAATTGACAGTTGATGCTGCATTATACATACTACTCCAAAACATGGTTAACTTGTTCTGTTTGGCAATTAGTTTGAGGATTTTAAAAGTATAGAATGTCTTTTTTACTGCCATTTAATTCATTAGATATCATCATTTTTTTTAGACGATGCTTAACATCAACATTTAATTCATTAGATATCAACATTTTTTTTTAGACGATGCTTAACATCAAAGGCCAAAGCATCATTAGTGGTTGCAGTATATACCTTATTAAAGAAATTAGAATCAATAAATGCCAATATAATAGTGGCACAAAGATAAAATTGCTCCAGTTTCAATAAAATTATATATTGTTGATCAAACATTGCCTCTCCTACTTTTGATATAAGATATGATCTTCTTAATAAAATATCAGGCAATCCTTGTTGCTTCCTAAGTCAATAAGTGATAATAAAGTTAAATCAAGATAGTGACATGTTCTATTGAGCTTGACAATAATTATGAATCCAAGTTGATATAAAATATTTTAAATTCTTATGATTTATATATATAGTCATAGGATGTATTATTCCTTCAAGAAATTGATGCCATTCTTGAAAAAAATCCATAATAGCAAAAAATTCTTTATTATAGATTTTATAATTAATTTTGATAGCTAAGAATTTTTTATTATAAAATACAACATAATGGAATTTATTGTCTATATCCATTTGTGAAAGTACGGCCTCTGGTACAAAATCTGAAGCATCAATATCTATATAGAATGCCTTTGTTAAGTCTAGATATACCAAAATTGGGGCTATAGTTAATGCCATCTTGAGGTCTTGGAATGCCTTCTCTACTTGAGGCTTTTATTCTAACTTATTCTTACATGTCAATTGAATAAGAAGGGTAGCTACTTGAGAATAATTTTTGATGAAGATCCAATAGAAGTTAGCAAATCCAAAAAAACATTGTATATCTTTCACAGTCCTTGAAATGGCACATTACATAACTGCCTCTACTTTCTTGGAATCCATCATCAAACCCTCAATAGATATGATGTATCTCAAAAATTCTATCTTAGGTTGATGAAATATATATTTTTCTAGTTTAGCATATAAACTTGTATCTTGCAGCTTTTGTAATACCAACTTGACATGTCCTTCATGTTCCTCTAGATTTTTTGAGTAGATCAAGATGTCATCAAGATAAATCACTACAAACTTGTCTAGGTTCTCTTGAAAGATTTATCATATTTCTTTGGAAGACTAACTTGAGGCTCTTTATGTTATTGAACAGGTAGATTTCCTTGACATAGCATAAATAGTACTACATCCTTAAGTACAGAAATTAGAGGTGGATTGATAGAATATTGATAGAATTCGAATCATGATATTATGATTAATTTAAATTGTAGCATATCTCAGATTGCAGTAGTTACAACTCCTTGGTGGGAAATAATCGGCAATTATAATAGATTGTAAGAGCATCAAAACAAGAGTGCGGTATTGTACTTATGCATAATTGTACTATAGTTATTTATAATATATAAAAATTAATTAAAATATATAATATATTTATAGGTTCTAATATGTATTAGAATGGTTAGAAAAATAAATTAAAGAGGGTTGGTGTAAGAAACTTTATTTTAGATTTTTACTTAATTTATTTCTAGCATTTAGATTATATAGGACCTAAATATTTAGTATAAAGCCTTAAGAGGCAATTGGGATCCAAAGAAGAAAAATTAAACTACTAAGAGGCCTATTTGGAAGGATGAAAACAAATTGTGAATGAATGAAGACAAGGGGTGAAGTTCTTCATTCCTATTGGACAATGGTCATGCCTAATAGGCTTTGAGGAGGCTGCCTACAAGGAGAAGAAGGATTTCGGCAACTTCAAAGGAAGAATTTGAAAAACAAAGACTAAGATTAGAAAGCTTGTTTTTTTTATTACAATTTTGGTATAAAAATTGAGAGATTTGGAGTTTTTATGAGAAAGACGTAGGCACTTGAATTTAAGGTGTACAAATTGTATCTACTATCACTCTTTTGAAGATTCAAGGAGTTGTATGAAAGCTTTTGGAGATCAAGAGGTACAATTAGAGAGGATGTTTTAAGATCTATATTTAATGTGGAAGAATTATTATATTTGAAGTTCTAAAAAAAGAGATATTGAGAGTCAAAGACACCAGAATAAATTCCAAGGCAATAAGTAGGCTATTTTGTTTATAGTGATGGTTTTTTTCATATCTTGAGCTTCTGGATGAATTTTTTCCTAAAAATTTCTAAGAAGTTGAATCTTTGTGCTAAAAAGCTATAAATCAAAGTTTTATAGTATTTGAATATTTAGTTTTTGAGATATGAATAATTTAGTATATGGATATTTGTAAACAAGGATTTGAAGTTGTTGTTAAGGTTTTCACAATATCTAAAGATCAATAAAGAATCAACAATTTAAATTTTTTGTGCTAATTTTTAAGAGTACATCAATACTTTAGATAAATTTTGAGTAGATTTGAACAATTAGATTAAAAGTTATAGATTATTGAAATTCAAGAAAAATCCACCTTCCTAAGGGTGAATGAGGGATTAGAGTATTTTGTTATATTTTGAGTGTTTTGTGAAATAAGACTTATATATTGGATGTAATAGCTCTAAGAAAAAGACCTTTATATAAATTTGAGGGTTTTGTTATTCTAGATCTTGATTGAGTATTTAGTAGGCAACCAAAAGCCCAATACTTTCTTGAGATAAATTCTTTCTATCATGACAGCGCTACTACCGACCCGGAGGCACATCTAACGTTGAATGCCTAGATTAATTCTTTAGAAGCTATTACCTTCATTAACTTAGGAGCTATTGGAATATTTATATATCTAGATTTTGGTCAAGAATGCAGGGCAGAGATAAAACCAAAGATGATTCTAAAGGAAATTCGAATTATTGATGGCCAAATGATCAATTCGGGACTTATCACCCATGAAGCCATGGTCAAATTAGGAGTGGAGGATCACAAGGACTTATTAATGGCTGATATCACAAATATGAGGCACTATCCCTATATTTTAGATACACCGTGGCTTATATGCCATGATCCAATTATTTGGTGGACTCAAAAAGAGGTACGGTTTGAATTGGCATATTATAACAAAATTTGCTAATCACAGCCATCAAAAATCAAGGATGCAACAGTAGACTGTAACGAGGCAAGCTGTGTAGGTCTAGCGTTGTCATATTGTGACATGATTATATGGTGAAACTATGACTAAAAATAATTTTTCAATTAATATTCTATTATCTTAATTCAACAAGAATTCAACATATTTTAACAAGGTTTTTATGAAAGCCTCTTAGTTTATTTTCTTCACTTAATAACTAATAGATAAAAATTAGTTAGTAATTTTATCTTCTATATTGTAGTAATTCTTTTACTGCCTTAGAAAGGCCATAAAATAATAAAAATATAATAAAAAGGATAAATTATTAGCATGATTGATACTAGGATTAAGTTGAAGATAGGATCAAGCTATAAAATCCCTAGGATAGGTTAGATTGATATCCGAGGGTTGGCCGTTTGTGGAACAAGGTTGAAATCAGACCTCTAGCCACAAAAACAACAACCTAGGGCAAAGTATGGGGGATTTTGTAGATCAGCAACTAGGATTGGATAGCTAGCTTGAAGTTTGTTCTAAGGACATTAAGCTTATTGCCATAGGATTTTGGATGACTTTGCAATCATTGTTCAAAATTAGTGTTTGTATTGGTGTTTTGGATTTTATATAAGACAATGATGGCTTGCATTCTTGACTGATTTGTGCAATTTGTGTAGCATCTATAGTTCAAAATTTGATATTATTTGGATTATTAGATGTGCTAAGTGTGTACTAAAATTTTGTATTAATCTAACAATGCAATCAGGAGATATTTGGGCTTTGATACAAAGGATTGTCGGAAGTTGGCAGTTTAGGAATTGGGTAGGATTTCTATAATAACTAAAGATCTACCTATTCGATCAATGTTAATTCTGGCATGGTGATAGAAGACTTTGAGATCAAACTACAAACCAAGTTTGAGTTGAAGTTAATGGTTGAAGAAGGAGAAATCACCATTGGAATTTCTACATCAATTTTCAAGTTGGTAGCTGAGTGTCATTAGTGCTGATTTTGGGCATTTTCTTGTAATTTATAAGTTGGATTGGGCTGAATTTTTTTGAGCATATAGAAGGCTTATACCAACATTTGTATGAAAAATTTCACACTAAGTGGATAGTTGGATTAAAAGTTATAGCTTGTCAAATTCTACTAATTAGGATTAGGACTAGCAAAGAAAAATAAAATTTGCTTAATAATAAAATAAACAAGGCAATTGGAATATATGTATGATTGATGTTACTAAGAAGAGTGTTTTTAAACACTTTTGAATTGAAATTTGAATTATATTCTTCATATATGGATGAAACCTATCAGGATTTCTTGATTATTTGCAAACATAACTTTATCTTCCATAGCTAGGTGCCCAATGCATTCCTGAACAAGACAACATGTAATACAACAACGCTTGGAAAAGGATTTCAACTACTAAGTTTGTCCCAAAAAAGGCCAAAATATGTTGTCTTGACTACACCGAAATATGTGAGGATATCAACAGCAACTTTTCACTTATTCAAGAGGGAGGCCAAAGTGTATATAATGGAGGTGTTAGAAGTAACTAAAAAAACAATGAAAGAGCATATTCTCATAGAATATGAAGATTTTCATGGAGCTTGTATAGATTATCAAAAATCTGAACCAAGTCACTATAAAAAATTGATATCCATTATTCTTGATTCCTAAACTTACTAATCCATTGGCAAGTGTTAAAATCTTCACCAAATTAGATGTAAGACAAGCTTACCACCAAGTACAAATGGCCCTCGATTATGAGTTTAAAATGGCTTTTAAGACTTGTTATAGTCTCTTTAAATATTTAATGATGCCATTTGGATTAACAAACGTGTCGACCTAGTTCCAAGGTCACTTACAGAGTATTTTCAACAATCTTTTAGATATTTCTATAATAATCTAACTAGATGATATACTTATCTTTTTGAGCAATTTAAAAGAACATTACTTACTAATAAGAAAAGTTCTCTAACGGCTATAAAAGCATGGCCTTTATGTCAAAGCATCCAAGTTTGAATTTCATCGGAGCTCCGTAGAATTTTTAGAAATGATTGTTTCAAAGAAAGGGCTAGAAAAGTATAAAAATAAAATTCAAGCTATTCAAAAATGGCCCATTCCAATGACAGTTAAAGAAGTTTAAGCATTCCTAAGATTTACAAATTTTTACTACCAATTTATTTAAAATTATTCAAAAATATCATTATTACTTATGGCATTAATCCAAAAAGATCAATGATTCAAATAGACCCTTCTAATATAAGAGGCTTTTAAAGAATTTTAGTCTCGGTTCCTTCAAGCATCATTATTAATTCATCATAATTTTGAATGACTATTTGTGGTTGAAATTAATACCTCAGATATTACAATAAGAGGTATTCTATCACAACATAGAGAAGATAGGCATTTGCACCCTTGTGCTTACTAAAGTTCAAAAATATCATCGACAGAGCAAAATTATGATATTTATAATGAAGAATTATTAGATATTGTTTTAGCTTTTCAAGACTGGTGTATTTATCTTGAAAGATTGCCACATCAAGTCAAAGTAATTTTGATCACAAGAACCTTGAAGAATTTTTAAGTACCAAATAACTCAACTGATGGTAAGCTCAGTGGTCCAAGCTACTCTCAAGACTCAATTTTATCATTCAACATTGTCCAAGATCACTAAATGGATGAGCATATATGCTATCTAGGTAAAATGAGATAGAAGAGGGCTGTGAAGGTATTTTAAAACTATTACTGAGATTAATGATATTAAAATTATACAAACCTGTGTGGAATGATATAAGAATTATTGAACAGATTAAGTTGGCCACCATCAAAGATGCTACGCTTGAGCCAATATTGGCATTTTTTTATGAATGATCCAATTTGGGCTCCAGCAAATATATGTCAAAGGTTTCAAATCTATTATTTCAGCGATGGAATCTTCTATTTTCAAGATATAATATTGGTAACAAATGATGAAGAATTGCGCCAAAAAATATTGAGATCTCTATATAATACTCCAATTGCAAGCCATCCATGGTAGGCAAAAACTCTAGATCTCATGGCAAGGAATTTTTATTGGCTGATCCTATGCCGATATGTATACTACTACATTGATGGATGTGACTTATGTCAATATTCTAAGTCCACAAGTTATATCCGATATGGCTTATTGCAACCAATTCCAGCGATTGATGTACCTTGGAAACAAGTATCGACTGATTTTATTCTGAAATTACTAAATAATATGGACTTCAATTCAATTATAATGGTCATTGATAAGAATACAAAGTTAGTGTACTTCATTCCCAAATAAAACAATTGACTCTAATGGAATAGCCATATTGTATCTCCATTATATCTGGAAATACCATGGAATAATTGAAGAATTTATATCTGATTATGGTTAAGTTTTTGTCTCCAAATTTATAAAACGCTTGTGTGAGTTTCTTTATATTCAACCCTCTTCAATTATAGCATTCCATTTACAATTAAATAGATAGATGGAACAAGTTAATCAAGTGTTGGAACAAATTTTACAAATATTTATTACCAAACAGCAAGACAATTGGTCAGATCTACTTCCCATAGCTGAATTTGCTTATAATAATGCATTTCATTTGGCCACAAGATTTTCTCCATTCTATGGTACTTACGGCTATCACCCTTTAATATTATTTATAATTCTTACTGCTTTGACTATTCCGCTAGTAGAAGAGAAAAATCAGCACTTGCAAGAAGTACATGAGGAAATCAAGACAATGATTAAAAGTGTTGTAAAGCAAGTCAAGCAAAATTTTGACCAAGGTTGTCAACTGCAACCAAATTTTTAGGTTGGAGACAAAGTACTACTTTAGCATGAAAATATAGCTACTACAAAACCATCTAAAAAGTTAGCTTCAAAATTTTTAGGCCCATTTTTTATCATAGCTAAAATATCAAATTTGGTGTATTGACTGAAGCTTCTAAAAATACTATATATTCATGATATTTTCTATGTATCACTCTTTGATAAATATTGATAAGATATGATTCCAAGTCATTAAGAAAAACCACTGCCACCAATTATAACACCAGAGAAAGATATTGAATAGGAGGTTTATGAAATTCTAGATTCTAGATTGAATGGACATGGGATGAAGTTCCAATACTTGGTTTCGTGAGAAAGATATGGACTTGAATAAAACTCTTAGAAACCAATGATAAATTTGTAAAATACTCCTTGCATCATCAGAGAATTTTACCTATTCTATTCTAATTCAACAAGGCCAATTTCATACAACTAGACAATTGGACACTAAAAAAGGGATAATGTTACGACTTGGTCATAATAACTGGATCAAATGATGGATATTTATAGTGAAAGTCTATGAAGATTGGTCATGGACTTATTACAAATTTCAACTTCTGGTAATGAAATATTACAAATCATGACTATTCTTATAATTCTTATGCTGGATTAAATATTGAAAATATAGATATGGATTAATATAAAGGAACCTTTAGAATAGAGTGTTGATAAAATCTAGTTCTTGACAAATAATCCCTATAGTATTAGTAGATAAAGTAATAAGAGTACTTATAATGCTTTCTAACTTGGACTCAAAAGATTTGGTCATACTAATGTCTTGTCCTCTAGCCATTCTAAGAGAAAGAAAAAATAAATCTATAAGAAGGCAATATCAATTTAGAAGTGGGTAATCCGCAACCTTTAAAATACTTTAAGATCTTCAAAGAGAGGGATGAACCACTCTCTTATAAAAGAGACAAAGCTTATGATGAAAAAAATATCAATTTAGAAGAGGATAAACTACAACATCTAAAGCACTGATACACCTTCAAGAATAGAGATAGTCCACTTTCTAACAAGAAGGATTCAGCTCTAATATTAATGATGAAGTTAGTCTCAACAAACTATCAAAGACACAAGAATACAAAGTAAGAGACTTGAACTAGGACAAGGTTTCAAGAAGAAACCAATAAGAACTTGAATTAATAAAATGAATACACAAACAACACCAAGAAAGATGAGCTAGAATTCTAAGAGTTGCGTTTTTGATATCGAAGAATTCTTCAGCCTAAATTCTTATATATATCTCTATGTAGGACACTTTTTGAGCAGCTTCTATCAAACTAAGAAGCTTCTCAAGCAGCTTCTACCAATTGGAAAGCTTCTTGAGCTCCTTCTACTAACTTGGAAGCTTCTTGAGGTTCTTCCATTAATTAGGAAGCTTCTCGAGCTACTTTCACCAACTAGAAAATTTTTCAACTAACTTTCACTTATTCAAGAATCTCTAGAATATTTTAGAAGATTCCCTAAATTTCCAAAGTATATGTCCCTAATATCTAGCAAATATATCAGCTAAAATTAATACATTTTATCAATGACATCTATCAAAATTAAGATAAAGAGTCAAAAAAATCTTTGCTATAAAATAAAGCAAATTCAATAGAAATTTCATTCTATCTTGTATCATTGTGTGAAGGATACAAGGTAGCAAGTTGGAAAAGAGACAAGGAAAAGATTATAGAATCAAAATGATTTTAATAACAAAAAACTAGATGATTGACAAGAACAAAGAACTAGATTGATATTAAGAAACAAAGCAATACTTAAGATTGCTTCAAGATTTGTGTTGGCAAGACTAAGTTGTATCTTAGTCTTGCTTCTTATTTATAATATAAGGCATATATCTTATTGAATCTTCTAAGAGTATCTTAGAAGATTCTAAAAGATTGAAGAATTTATAAAAGATTGAAATAAATTTTTGAAGATTAAAGAAGATTTTAATAGATTCTAAAAGACTACAAAAGATTTTAGAAGATTGAAAAAGATTCTTAAAGATTTTAGAAGACTATGGAAGATTCTAATAAACTATAGAAGATTTTAAAAGATTGAAGAAGGTTTTAGAAGATTTTAGAAGATTATAGAAGATTTTAAAAAATTAATCAGGGATTCTAGAAGACTAACAAAGGTTCTAGAATGTGGTGACTTAAAGTATGTCCATGATATCACCTCCCCTTCTAATAACAAATTTCACAAGGAGTCAAAGTGATTTGATGATTAAATCACATATGTAAAAAATTTAAAATTTGATGAAATAGAGGAGCATCATATTTTGTCTTTTATTTGTTGGTTATCAGTTCAATAGGACCCTTGAAGTGGCGTCAATGGCCTCCAGATATAACTTCTCTTGTACCAATATCTCATCCAAGAATCTACACTTTGTTGCAATCTTCAAAACATCCTCCAAACATAATTTTTGATCCATCTGTAGTCACCCTTCCAATTTCAAGGAATATTACTAGAACTCAGGCATTTGAATCAAGATTTTTGTGATGAGGTCATATCTTCAAAGACTCCAATCTTGGCCTTAGTTAGTGTTAAAATTTTCTTTTGCTTTACTTATGTTCTTCAAATCCAGGAGATTTTAAAAGTTGCACTAGTTTACAAGTTGCTTTTCTGGCAAAAGAGTCCTCTGACTCTTATTCCTATAACTCCTTCAAAATACAAAGATTTGATATAGTAACTAATAAGCTTTGATATGATAACTTTCAACAATATTTGATTTATAATAGATTTTTAAAAGTAAGACATAGAAGATTAGATGAATGCACATGCTACTTGATAGTTGAAGATAGAAACTTATTAGATTTACTTGATATAGAATTGTAAATGGTCCAAGTCTTTAATAGTCTAATTTTTGTGATCGTTGATTCATTTGTATATTTTGTCAAAGTAATCAAACATGATCTCTTATCTTGAATTTTGGTTGGTTTTCATAATGAATGTCTGCATAGTCTTTATATTGGTCTTGAATCATTTGTTATTAGAATTTCAATTCTTTATGGATGGATTTTAAGTAGGTAGCTTGATTTTTTACAGTAGGACTTCTCACATCTTCAATTTAAAATAGATTTGCTTTAGGATGGTGTTCATAGTTTGAGAAGGATGGAATTTTCTTTGTTGAAAAATATTTGGTATTATTACATGCAAACTTAGCCAATAGTAGGAGGTCCATCTAATCATCTTATTAATAATTTATACTATAAGAAAGATATTGTTCCAAGATTTGATTCATCTATTTTGTTTGATGATTGGTGTGAGGATGATAAGCTAATGAAATGATGAAATTGACTTTCAAAAGTTGAAATAGTCCTTTCCAAAAATTTGATACAAATTATGGTCCTTAATCCAAAATGATGTTATTTGGAAGGCCATGTATTTGATAAATATTATCAAAAAAAAATTTGGCCATTTTTTCTCTAAAAATAATCTTATTGTATGGAATGAAATATGTCATCTTGGTAAGAAAGTCTACCACTACAAAAATTGAGTCTTTTCTATTATAAATTGGAAGGTCTATAATAAAGTCCATGGATAATAATTGCCATGGACCCTTAGGAATTGGAAGTGGTTGAAAAAGTCCATATATCTTGGTATCTAGGATACAAATTTTGCATGATTAGATGAATTCTTTCACTAATTTTTATATTTGAAGCCACCAATAATCTCTTAATATTAATTCCAAGGCCTTATTGAAGCCAAAATATCCAACTGCTGGAAGATCATGTCATGGTTGAAGAATTTGAAGTCTGACAAGGCTTAGAGGAACATACAAGAGATCTTTGAAATATAATAATCTATCTTTGAACTTAAAATTATTATTTTCTTCTACCAGTGTATTTTTTAATGTCACTAAATATTATCTATAAATAGATCTATCTTTATTACTCTTTGGATTTTTATCTTAAGAATTATATTTGCATAGGTAGATATTATCAATGTCTTTTATTACGAATTAGATGGCTTCAATATGATTGATTTTTGCTAATCTAATACAATGTCTATTATTCTTGGTATAAGATATGACCATTGATAAAAAGCATCTAGTTTCCTTGAAATTTTTCTAAATAATATATAATCACAAAATCAAACAAAGATATTAACATGTTTGATATCACAATCTTGGAAGAGATTTTTGATATTTGCTAATACTTTTAGAGGTAGGAACTATCCCTGATGGTATTTCAAATATTTTTTTTGAAAGAAGTTATAAAATCCTCAATAATGATTAAATATCAAGGTGATCTTTTTGCCTTGGTATGAAATATTATCAATGGCTAAGAGAACCTATCAACTACCTTCAAAGGAAACAAAGATCAAAGTATATGACAAATATAATTTAGTACATTTTAGACTTTTTCAACATGTAATTATCGCTTCTTATAGAACTCATCCTTAGAAGGGAGAATAATGTCACGAACATAAGATTTATTTTAATAATTATTTAGTTAATATAGAAAGATAGAAATAGATAAAAGTAGATTAATTTGATAATATCTGATAGAAAAGATTCATAAAAGCTTCATAGATATGGTTTCACCTTTATACATATCTATAGATGATTAGTAGGTTAGAAACTTGGTCAATAAGTTAACTACATATTACACATATTAGTAGCTTATTGAACAAGCTAAGTAAGTAGCGCACATATAAGAAACTTATCTTGCAAGTTTGACATGTGTCTTGCAAATTGGACACCTGTTGGAGGTCTTATAGAATGCTGCTATATAGCTGTTAGGTAAATAGTGTATATAGAAATAAGAATGAAGTCTTCTTCATTCTTGACAACACCTTTCTTACTTCTAGTCTAATTCAAGAATCTTTGTAGTTCCTAATCTTTAGTAATAGTCATTCCAATTTCTTTTTGAATATATATACTTTCTTATTTCTATTTTTTAATTTATTTTTTGACATAGATTTCATTGATTTATATATCTTCTTTCAATTTGTACCCTTAATATATTAATTTTAATTAAACTTTAATTAAAATTAATATATTTTATAATATATTAGAAAGTAAATTTTAAAAAATAAGATTTGTGATTCCATCTTAGGTGGTAATAAAAGTATTCTAAGAATTTAACAAGACATTAAAGAACAAATTGACTTACTGAAGATTAATGAAAATATAACTAAAGATAGAAGCTTTTTAAAAAATAGATTATCAAGATTTTAAAAAAATAATATCATTGTCAAATTTAATGATTATCATGTGGTACAATTATTTATATAAGTATATTTAATTGATTTTGTTAGATTTTTTATACAATTTTTTTATTTGATTTCATATGGCTTTTGATTTAGCAAGTAGACAAAAAGTGATTAGCTGCTTTTTATTACAATATCTAATTGGACTTTTGAATTTTTATGCTTCTATATAGTAAGGCCATCAGCATCAAAGGCAATAGGAGCAACTTTTGTACCATATACTACACTCTATAATTTAGATCAAATAAAAATCATCTCAATTTTAATGCTCTATGTGAAAATAGTAAAAATAGGTGTATCATAAATACTTTAGATAATTTTTATCAATTTAGATGCTACAAAATGATTTGATTTAACTTTTGGCAAGTGGCTATTAGCCCCATTTGCAAAAACAACTTAGATATGTGGTGATTTTACCAATAAAAAAGATTTTACTACTATATGAAGAATAGTATGATAATGAGCAAAATTTTATTCAAATATCATATTCTAATACTATATTTGAAGAATAATAAAAGTGAAGAAGAAAAAAAATTATTCATATATATTATAAGTTATTATCGTTGAATTAATAATTTATTTATATATATTAAAATATATATATATATATATATATATATATATATAGAATTTTTAAATTATTTTTAAATATATTTCAATTAAAAAGATTCATAATTATATATGGGACCTAAAATATCAAGCTAAAATAACTAAATTTATTGAAATTTATAATAACTATCTTAATTTCAAACATAACAAATTTTAGATATTTTTTTAATTTTGATTAGTTTCTTTGCTTCTATCATTTATATATAAATAAATTATGATTCTTATTTATATATAATTTTAATAAATATTTTTTATGCTCTAAAATAAATTATGATTCTTATTTAAATATAATATTTTAAAAATATTTGTATCACAATTATAATTTTTTATTTTTTTAAAAAATTATCTATTTACAACCATCTCATTACAAAGGATAAAATATATTATTTTTTTACATCAATACACTACTACAAATACAACTTTAAAAAAGCTTTAAAATAAAGAAATTATAATAAATAAATTATAATAAAGTTTATTGAAATAAAAAACTAAGGTTATTATAAAACCAATAATAGATCTAAAAGTCTATAAAAGTATTTAATATATATATCTCAAATTTTATTTTTAAATTTTTTTATTAAGATATTTATTTAAAGCTATAAATTTTTATAAATTTGAAATAGATCAAAATAGTTGCTACATATTCTTTTGAAGATTAAATAAAAAATTTTGATTTAATATTTTACTATAAAATGTATATAATATCTTAATCATATCATGAAATTTCTTATAATTATTACAAAAAAAAAAGTTGATAAATTATAGTTTTGAATATTGGATATATATTTTTTTAAAATATATTTTATAGCATTTATATTTTACTTCATTTTAGAACACACAAATCTAAATGATTATTATTAAAAAGATATGAATAAGATTTATTCTACATAATTATTAATTCAAAAATAATTTTTTTTAATATACCATATTTTTATTTTTTTTATGCTAATAAGAATTTAAATTAATTGAATTAAATAGATAGAAGATAATTTTAATTAAACTATAATAGTTATATAATATTACTTTTTAATATTTTTCTTATAAATTATATTATTTTAAAAAATATTTCTAATTAAACTCTATATATATATATATATATATATATAAATGTCTAAAAATTTATTATTTATAAAAAATGATTCTTTAAAATATAAAAAATTAATAGTTATTTTATTTTAAATTTTACACACATATATACATCTAAATAATATCAAAATTTATAAAAATTATTAAATACTAAATAATTATTTTGAATTGTCACAACAAAAAATTATTCAATTTTCTTTTAAGTTTTATTTTTTTATCATCCTAAAAATTTAGATTTTATTTATACTTTTATTAATTAATATATAGATATGTATAATTTTTAAAACAAAAATTGGCCTCATAGTGAAGTTTTTTAAAATGTACATACCATTATTTTGGTTATCTTTAACTAAAAAATCTTAATTAACTTTCATATATTTTCAATTCAAATTATGCACTAAAAAATATATTTTCAATTTTATCCTGAATTATATAACATTATCCTATTTAACTAAGGAAATTAAGAGCAAGATTTAAAATCTAAAAGAGGGTTAAATTCTAAAAGATGGTTATCTTACTTTGCTCATTTCTAACCACAACATTGACTTATTATGACACTAGACAAATTCTAGACAATATCAACTAGAGTCCACATAAAAGTTAAATAAATATATATATACATATATATTAAACCAAATGATCAACTGGAATCAACATGAACTAGGTCCATAAGCATGGACCTACAAAGATTTTCCCAGTCAATTAGAAAATGAAGCGCTTCCCATGATTCCAATTGCAAAACTCCACCCAATCCACTTTCACAACATCGACCAAAAACAGCGATAAAACTGGCCTTGTGCGATAACCATCTTTGCTGCAACACAAACACAAACACACACAACAAAAGGATTATGAGCCGAATCACACAAAAGTAAGCAAGCAAGATCTCAGTTAGCAAGAAAGTAAGTAAGATCTAATGTGGGTCCCGGCTGCCAGGCTCAGCAATTCCCAGGCAGATCGATACCAGCACAAAACTATTTCAATATTTGTACTTCAGCATCACGACAACATGAGCATTTGATTCACATCGCAACAACAGATGCAGAAATCCGCAAACAGTCATGCACATACGATAGCAAACATCGCTGACACGGTTCTGATCTGACCCTGCAGTGTCTACCGATTTCGATCTTGCTTGTCCTGAACCTCGTCGAAGAAATGGGGAGGTTCCAAACCAGGGTTAATTTGCAGTTTAGACATGACGATGCTCACATCGAAATGTGGTGAGATGTCCACACAACTGGGAGGTTTGCACTCTGATCCTGTGCGTCTATAACTGAGACTGTTCCCCGTTCGGACATCTCTAGAGCCGCATCAGCGCGTGGCAACTTGACTCGGTTCATGGAAGTTGTGTAGACCAAACCCTGCAGTGGTAATGAAGTTTCAGAACCCACTTCGACGTGTTGCAGAATGACAACAGAATGACAACAGAATGAAATCCTCACGAGAAGATAGATTTCGAACGAGACTGTGGATGTCGATGAGGGTTCAGGTGGGATTAACTGCTCGCACCGTCGTGTCCATGAAGGCAGAGATGTCACCATTCATGTTCATTCTTTGATGAACATTGGAATCTCCACTTATGAGCAGAACTTCTTCCGAGCTTAGAAAGATGCAAGTTTTGAATTCTTCTGCATAGGGCTCACGAAAGGAAGCGAGAGCGAGATAGAGAGAGAGAGAGAGGTCGTAGCGAATGATGCGAGTGGACTTGATACTGGAATTGGATCCTCTTGCAAGCTCTACATGCATGACAAGACATGTAGAAAAAACCTCAAGCATCTGAAAAGTCAAACCCTTTCTTACGTAATTCAGACCAAGTCTCGAGTATTGGTAGCTAAGGCAATGAGCACCAGCGTCTCCGACTTCCTATCCCTAAGTCCAAAACCGATGAAAACATTCCGCTAAGGCACACGAAAAGATGGGAACTAAAAGAGAGCAACATATCGCTGCTAAACGAGGCGCCGTTACATTAGAGGCCGCGCTGTAGCAGGACGCAACTTTTTCTTGTCTGCATAGTTGCCAAATACTGCGGAACTAACTCCCGAATCACTCGATGAAATAATTTGTGGCTGGCTAAGTTAATGGAGGAATCGTTTCCAATTATTTATGAAGAACTTATGTGTGTACAGCTGTTTCCATACAGTCGATCATCGTACGTTAAGATATAGTACTTCGATCTACATGCGGTACCTTGCAACATCCACGAAGGAAAGTTGCGCACATTTATAAAAAACGACTATATCAACGTCGCAGCATTGACCCCGGGTATGAAGCAACAATCACCACACAGATGGACTCTCTCCAGGCGTTGATGTTGTATACCTCCACTGATGAAGGTTGACTGGAAGGTCGTTCACTGAATTGTTTTTTGTGTTCCAGGCCCCTTGAGGAATCCGGTTGAATCATTCCCATCTCATTGACAACGTCCAGGTTATTGGCTCTTGTGTCGTCTCTGACCTGTACCTTAGCATTTGCAATAGTGCCCCAAGTTGAAAAAGCATTCCATTATGATGAATCTCTTCTCAATGAGATACCGATCTATTTGAGGAAATCTTCGGGTACGCCCTTAAGCATCAAAGTATTTATCTTTTTCTTCCATGCATATCTTTCGCTCTTAGGACTTCCTCATCGCCTAGCCCTCGCCTTCTTCTCTCTCCCGTTGTCTGACCCATGAGTCCCCCTTCTGATGCAATCTCTGCAGACCAGCTTGAGTTTGATTGAAAAAAAAAAAAAAAAAAAAAAAAAAAAAACTAGACCTCATGTTGTGAAGGTCTATTTTTTCTGGCTCATTTCATAATTTATCTGATTTCATTTCGCTTGGATCTGGATTAGCTAAGAGATTGCAAGTTGAGACGATGCCCTTTCGCACGCTCATTTTCTGCACTGGTGGCATGCGATTGCCACCTTATGCATGCATTTCTGTAGACGCAAGCCGCCGAACACGAGGAGGAAGCAGGATGAATCATTTTGTAGCTCTAATTTTGCTTTTCTTAGCAGTTTGTGTATCATGGACCCCAAGAGTGTTGTCTGTGAGCGTTGTGGTCAGTGGGCCGGATGCCATCAATCGCATGAAGATGCCGGCTCGCAGTTACCTCTTTGCTTCTAATTACTATCTTGTGATGCAGCCAGATTGCTTTCTCTATTTGTATTCTGGCTCTGTGGTAATTGGCACCACAAATTGGACGGAGAGCGTTCCCCAGGGGCCCCAATCTACATGGGGCTGCTACCTCGATATGCAAAACGATGGAAACCTTGTGGTCTACACGTTTAATGGTACCAATACAATCTCAATTTGGTCTTCACAAACAGCTTCAAATGGATTCGTAAGGAGTTCGCACCGATTTCTGGCTGTCGATGCCGTCCGTGGCAAACTCAACATGTATGGAGGCAACGGCGAGAATCTTGGCATGCCAAGTAACTTATCACAGGTTTCGTTTTCGCCGAATATTGCAAACTTCTCGACCCTAAACCTGCGGTACCCATTTCCACCGGAGTCCGAATGGAAACCAAATGTATCTCTCGATGATTACCCCTACTTGCCGGCAGAATATTATATCAATCAAGGATCGAATTTGGTGACAGGAGACGGAAAATTTAACCTCTCCCTGGGAAGAGATTGCAAACTTCAGTTTCTAGAGATATATGCCGAGAACAAAACCGCGAAGCAGGTGATTTGGAAACCTGTAATTTCCAACACATTACCGGTTCCTTCGAGTTGTCAGTTGATTCTGAAGGACGATGGCAAACTTCAGATTCTAAACAATCAAACGGGTACTGTGTACTGGAGTACCAGTCCGACAGGAGATAATAATGTGAGCTGGGTTCTGAAGCTGCTCTCGGAAGGTGGAGGAGAGTTAGTTGTGCTCGATATTTTGGATTCCGGCAACAGGTTGTGGAGCAGCATTGAAAAAACCTCAACTGCGACCAGTTGGTGGCCAATCGTGGTTGGTGTGCTCAGTGGGTTCTTTTCGCTGATTGTGGTGGGCGTTGCGTTCTGGTATTTCTATGCACGAAAAAGTACGCCTACTTTGCCCAAGAGTGACAGTTTGCTTCTTGATATTCAGTCTGTCTGCCCAAATTGTAACCGCAGTATCCTCTTTGTAGTATCTTGTGGATAATTGTGGTGGTGTCTGTCCTTGTAGGGTTACTCGACCCTGTGGATTGGGCATTCCAGCGGAAAATGCAAAAAGCTGGATTCTCGCAGACATTGTACTCTGAGAGTAGGATCAAGCAGGCAACAGACAACTTTGGGAATAAAATTGGTCAGGGTGGCTTTGGCGATGTGTTCTACGGGAAGCTGGAAGATGGGCAGGAGATAGCGGCAAAAGTCTTGTCATCGACTTCATGTCAAAGCAAGCAAGAGTTCTACAATGAGGTGAGCTCTGCATGTTGGGATTCTTAAAATGGTGACCCAGTGCTTCTCCAGTTTGTTCAGCCCTGGCATCTCGCTAATATGATGTAGCTGGGTAAATGGGTTTTTCACAGATTGAGCTGCTATCTACAGTGCATCACAAGTACCTGGTTTCTCTATTGGGGTATAGGTGTACACGCAACCGGCAGATACTTGTGTACGAATATCTGGGCGGTGGTGACCTGCGACAAAGGCTGCAGGGTGCTTGCCCGAACCATCAGAACTGCCAGAAAAAGTTCATTAATTTTCACTGAATCGTCACTTCCAAGGTGGATTGGTGCCGATCTAATATTGTGTGCTAGTTGTTGCCTGCAGGCGGCGACGCTAAGGAGAACCCCCTGACCTGGAAACAGAGAACAAGTATCATCCTTCAAGTTGCAGAAGGTATCCCGCTAAGACTGTTCCACACGCGCTGGGTTGGTTAACCAGGACGGTAACTTTGGTGATGAGGACAGTTTTTGCTGTATAAATCGTGAATCTTTTCCGTGTATTGATGACTTGGTCGTGATGTTGTGAAGGGCTTGAATATCTACATGATAAATGCTGCCCATCTATCATTCACAGGGATGTCAAAAGCAACAACATTCTCCTCACAAACAAGCTGGTTGCAAAAGTAGCCGATTTTGGGCTTTCGAAAATTCGGACCTTAGATCAGGAAGAAGCTACCCACATTACAACGATTGTGAAAGGCACTCCAGGTTACCTTGATCCAGAGTAAGTCTCGTTATTAACATCTCCAGTCTTGATAAGATGATCCGCATGCAAGTTAGTGGAGGACTAGATCTCATTGGAGGGCTTTTCTGATATTCAAGTGTAGCGTTGAGAGCTGGAGTCTGCCATAAAGGTCACAGGTAGTTGATTTTTGATGTTGCTCTGACCTCATTCATCGTTTGCAGGTACCACGAGAAGGGCATGCTTACAGCGAAAAGTGATGTGTATGCGTATGGAATCGTTCTCATGGAGGTTTTGACAGGGTGCAATCAAATGGGCATTGTTCACAAAGTAAGGCATTTACGTTGACGTCTTTGCAGAATACAATGCACTGGCACTAACACTAAGTTAAGCTTTTAGGTTGGGTTCTACCTACAAAGTCTTCCAAACGTCACGACAAATTACAGTCTTCAGTAAAAACTAATTCCTGGACTCGTCGAATGGCAGGTTGCAGACGCTTGGGTGTCTGAAAACTTGGAGATGCTGCCGGACCCAAACTTACAGGGGGATTTCGACACGCATGAATTTGCGAAGTTGGTGGAGCTGTCGTTGTGGTGCTCAAGGATCCGGAACGAAGAGAGGCCATTCATGAGGCAGGTGGTGCAAACCATACGAGAGATTGGGTTGGTTCTAATGGAGACACCGAGGCCTGAGATCAGCTTCCCCGAAGACCGGCACTTTTACATCGATGTACGGGGCTTAGAAGAGATTACACTGAGTGACTCTGTTCCTCTCAGTAAGTCTTCCTTCAGTGTGTCTTCTTCACACGAAATGAGGCCTTCCATAGTTCGGCATTCCAGCAGGTAATGTCGACGCTGGTGCAGCATTGAGGAGAACTGTTCTAGTCGAGGAATCCATCACTTCGCAGTGAAACATCACAACTGTGTGTAGGTATGTGGAAATAACACTTTGTTTTATAGATCACAATGCAGTACTAAGCAAGCAGATAGACACAGTACAGGCATATGTGCAAGCCCGGCAATGAGGATTATATTTGAGTATAGTTTGTGAGTGTATGAGAATTCCATTCGTTTTTGATACAATCTGTACAAATATTGTTTCATTATAACTCTTGCACCAGACAAGATTATTCTAACACTCCTGGAGTGAAACTTTCTGTCTCTGTGTTACGTGTCTGGTGGTATTCATTTTTTCTACTGTTGTCATTCACTAGTTGAGTATGCTGAAATGTGAAACTGCATTGTTCCGTCAACAAAACTGACCAGTTTTAATTACCCAATTAGGTAGTTAATGTGAATTGGGTAGCATCATTCTGAATTTTCCCACACATCCTTCATGTTTGTCTGTTGTACAAGCCCTTTGTAGATATGATGTTGAATCTTTGTATGAAAATTGTCCAATACAAATTACAAATGCTTCACTTTAACCACTTCTTTACAATAATGACTGTTGAATTGCAACGTGGATAGTTTTGTGATGCAATCGAGATGTATTTGTGAATGCTGTTGCTTTCTGAAAACCGCATTAAATCTCAATAAGTGGGTTTTACTCACATTTGATTGTTGTAACCAATAAATCAAAGGATGCAACCAATTTTATTTATTGAATGTTCTTTGTGAAAACTAAATCTAGTCAATAAAACATCAATCTATGAACCTATTCTTAACATATCAAGAAAGAAATCAAAGTAGAACAATACAATATATCATATGTAATATATATGTACACATATACACATTCAATGGATGTTTTGATTTCTGTCATCGTTAAAGTACAAGATCTAATTTTTGACAATTTAGATGTATTTTTTTAAAAAATTGATATATGTCTAGAGAATATGATATAAATTTTGTAGCAACAAATAAGATTATTTTGGTATTATTATATGCATTGAAAATTTTCAAAATAGATTTTTTTTTAAATAAATTTTTATATTTTTATGCTGTAATAAATATATAAATATAATTATTCTTATATAAAATTTTATTTTAAAAACATTAATTATCCAATATTTTTTACACTTTTAAAAAATTAAGTGATAAAACATAAATTATATAAAGCTGATTTTACATGATTTGAGTAGTTTATTTTATTATTATTTATTTTTCTATCCATTCTATTTATTTAGTCTAAAGAATTTTTTTGAAAAATCTTTATTTTATTGTATTTAAAATTGTTTATAAGCCAAAACTTTTTAGTCTTGTTAGTATTTGTTTTTTCAATATTTCTCTCATAAATTTTATAAAAAATCAATTTTATATCCTAAATTCTTAAGTTATAGCTTTTATTTAATGTAATTTTTTATACTTGATAATTTATTATGTACTATTAATAATACATATGGTATTTATATAAAAAATTAATACATAATCATCAATCTATTTATTATATATAATATTTAATGCTTCAAAGTTTTAATTTTTTAATATTGTCAACCAACTTATTTTTTACTTGGTGCCAAGGACACAACTTGTAAAAAAGATGCATTAATCAATCAAATCTATGTTAAAGTAAAGTGACAAAATAGAAATAAGAAAGTATATATATTCAAAAAGAAATTAGAATGGCTATTATCAAAGATTAGAAAATATAATGACTCTTGAACTAGACTGGAAGTAAAAAAGGAATTAACAAGAGTGAAGAAGGCTTCATTCTTATCTCTATATATACTATCTACTTAAGAGATACGTGGCGGTGTTCTATAGGACCTCCAATATGTGTCTAATTTGCAAGATACATGTAAAACTTGTAAGACAAGTTTCTTATATGTGCGCCACGTACTTAACTTGTTCTATAAGCTATCAACCATGTGTAATATGTAGCTAGCTTGTTGGCCAAGTTTCTAACCTACCAATCACCTATAGACATGTATAAAGGTGAATCTGTATCTATGAAGCTTCTAAAAAGCTTTTCTATAAGATATTATCAAATTAACCTACTTTTATCTATTTTTATATATCCATATTAATTAGATAATTATTGAAATAGATCTTATGTCCATGACATTACTCTCCCTTCTAGGGACAAGTTCCACGAGGAACGGTGATTACATGTTGAAGAAGTTCAAGATTTGTCAAATTATACTTGCCACATGCTTTGATCTTTGAAAGATTTTCTTGAGTCTTCATCTTGGTTTTAATGGATATTGTTGATGAAACGCATTGACTTTTGTTGATGCATTTGTTAGATTCTTAAATGGTTCCCATATAGGTTCACTAATATTACATCCATTGTCGTATTGTAACATGTTTATGTAGTAAAAAATATAAATAAGAATGATTTCTACTTAATATTCAATTATCTTGGTTCAATAGGAATTTAAGATACTTAAAAAAAGGTTTATGAAAGTGTCTTAGATTATTTTTTTGTTTTAATAGCTAATAGATAAAAGCCAATTATTAAATTTTTCTTCTAGGTTGTAAAAACTTTTTTATTACTTTTAAAAAGCCATAAGTTAATAAAAATAGGATAGAGTAGATAAATAGTTAGTATGGTTGATACTAAGATTAAGTTGATGGTAGGGTCAAGTTGAAAAATTCTTAGAATAAGTTGGATTAATACCCAAAGATTGACCATGTATAAGACACGGTCGAAATCAGACCTCTAGCTACAAAAATAGCCACCAAAGATAAGAAATCAAGTCATTTGGAGATTAATAATTAGAATTGAAGAGTTAGCTTCAAGATTGCTCTAAAAACATTAAGCTTATTTCTATAGGATTTGGAAGGATTTAATAATTACTATCTAAAATTAGGATTTATATTGGGCATTAAATTTTTATGCAATAAAGTTAGGACCAGCACTCTCAGCTATTGTGCGCAATTGAAGTAATATTTATAATTGAAAATTTGATAATATGTAGATAATTAAGTGTGTTAAGATTATGTAAAATTTTGTTACAATCTAATATTGAAATTAGGATTTATTTGATATTTAGTATGAATAGGTATCAGAAATTGGATGTTTAGGATTGTTTGGGATTTTTGCAATATCTAAAGATCTATAAATTGAATCAAGGTGAAATTTGACACAATATTAGAAGACTTCAAGGAAAAGCTTTATATCAATTTTTAGCTGAAGTTAATGGTTAGAGAAGGAGAAATTGTTATTGGGATATCTACATCAACTTTCAAGGTGGTAGCCGAGTGATATTAGTGAGGTTTTTAGTTAATTTTTGATAATCTATAGGTTTGGTTGGATTAAAACTTTTTAAGCATATAGAAGACTTATATTTTCATTTGTGTAAAAAATTTCATACCAATTTGACAATCAGATTAAGAGTTAAAGCTTACTGAAGTTCATTAATTAGGATTAGGACTTGTACACAGAAATCTAAGTTGCTTAATTGTGACAAGTAGCAAAGCAATTAGATTTTATATGTAGTTGAAGTTACCAAGAAGAATATTTTTAAGCACTTTGTATTGACTTAAGCACTCTAAAATTGAAATTTGAATCATATTCTTCTTATATAAATGAAAGCTATTAAGGATTCTTGAAAATTTGTGAATTACAACCTCACCCTCCATAGTTAGGTTTCCAGCATATTCCCAAACAAGACAACACGTAATATGATACCATACCAATGTATAAGATATTCCAATAGATTTTAGAGCCACCTTAAATCTAAGACCTCTTCCACCTCAAATTCTTTATTATTATCTACTTCTATAGGAAGCAGTGTCGTGGTAGAGAGGATTTGCCTCAAGAAAGTATAGAATTTTTGGGTGCCACTAATTACTCAACCAAGATCTAAAATAACAAAATCCCTAGATTTATATAAAAGATTTTTTTTACAGGGCTGTTACTTCCAATACATAAGTCTTATTTCTTCAAAATATTCAAAATATAATAAAATATTCTAAAATCCTCATTTATCCATAAAGAGAGAATTTTTTTCAAACTTTAATAATCCATAACTTTTAATCCAACTATTCAAATCCACTCAAAATTTACATGAATTATTGATGTATTCTTCACAACTACCACTACAAATTTCAACCATTGAATCTTTATCAAGCTTTAAATATCACCAAAATCCTAACAATATCTTCAAACCCTTATTTACAAATACTTGTATATTAAATTATTTATATCTCACAAACTAAGTGTCTAAATACTATGAAACTTTAATGTATAGCTTTTTAATATAATAAAATATATTTTTAAAAAAATTTACATAAAAATTTATCTAAAAGGACAAAATATGGCAAAAACCATCACTATCAACAAAACAATCTAATTACTACATTAGAATTCAATCTATTCTCTATGACTCTCAATATTTCCTTCTTTAGAACTTCAAATGTAGCAATTTTTCTATAATAGATGTAAATCTTGAAATTACCTCTTTAACTGCACCTCCCAATTTCCAAAAACTTTTATACATTTCTTTATATATTCAAAAGAGTGACATTAGATATAATTTATATACCTTATTTTGAAGTGCCTATTCCTTTTTCATAAAAATTCTAAATCTCTTGATTCTTATACCAAAATTATAATACAAAAAATAAGCTTTTTAATTCTAGTTTCTAATTTTCAAATGTTCTCTTTGAAGTTGTCAAAATCCTTGTTCTTCTTACAAGTAGCCTCCTCAAAGCCTATTGGATATGACCATTGATCAATAGGAATGAAGAGCTTTATTCCTTACCTTCATTCATCTATTCTTTGCCTTCATTCTTCCAAATAAGCCTCTTAGTAGTTTACTTCTTTATCTTTGGCCCTCAATCTCCTCTCAAGGCTTTATATTAAATATTTAGGTCCTATATAATTTAAACACTATAACCAAACCACGTAAAAAAAACCAAAATAAAGTTTCTTATATCAATTCTTTTAAATATTTTATTAACTATTCTAACACATACTAGAACTTATGAACATATTATATATTTTAATTAATTTTTACATATTTTAAAGAATTATAGTACGACAGTGGTGGCATTTATCTTCTTCTTTGTATATCCACTATCTTCTATGAATCAAATAGTGACACGTAAAATACAAGATGGATCTTCATAGATTTTGGTAGGTATAATTAATAAACAATTAGATTGATCTATTTATAAATTAAAAATGGTCTAAGCATATAATAATCCAACTTATCACAAAGATTTATAATCTTAATATTATAATGAAATAACTATATCTTATCACCCATGTGGAATTGAGGTTGTTCCTTGCGATAGACATCTGTATTGATCTTTTGTTATTCTTGAGCTTTCTTAAGTTGTGCCTTCATTGTTGTATATAGCTCTGACAATCAATTTGCCAAATCTTCCACTGCAAGATTATCAACTTTTGAAAAGTAAAAAATATTAAGTCATAGATAATAACCATAATTGGCAAAGAATGGACTTTATTGAGTAGAAGAATGTACCAAATTATTATAAGCAAACTTTGCCAATAGCAAAAGAGTTATCCAATCATCTTAATGATAATTGATAATATATTTCAAATATTGCTCCAAAACTTGATTTACATGTTTTGTTTGTCCATCAGTTTGAGGGTGGAAAGCTGAAGATAGTTTTATATCCACCTTCAATATTTTAA
Organism: Physcomitrellopsis africana; assembly: GCA_036785485.1. Classification (NCBI taxonomy): domain Eukaryota; kingdom Viridiplantae; phylum Streptophyta; class Bryopsida; order Funariales; family Funariaceae; genus Physcomitrellopsis; species Physcomitrellopsis africana. The sequence continues at coordinate 41,138 of JAWRVF010000636.1, forward strand.
AAAAGATTCTTCAAAATCTTAATACAAATTATATTCTTCTATTTGATATAATATTATTTGATAATCTATGATAGCAATAGATATTAACAAGGAAGAATTTAGTTATTTTTTCACCTATAATATATTTTATATATGATACAAAATATACCATCTTAGTGAGATGATCTATAATTACAAACATAAAGTCATATGAACTTAAATTTAAGAGATTCGTGATAAAATCCATTGAAACAAAAGACCAAGGTTGTTTTGATATAGGTAATGGTTAGAGAAGTCTATAAGATTGATGATGAAGAGTTTTTTTTTATCTTGAATAAATATTAGATGACTATACAAACTCTTTAATAGCCTTCCATATTTGAAGCTATCAAAAATCTCTTGATATTAGCTCTAAAGTCTTGTTATATCTAAAATGTTCTATTGTAGGGAAATTATGATGAACTTCAAGAACATGTAGTCGTGCTTTAACTTTTGAAACATATAAGTTTTGTTTAAAATAGAATAGATTGTTCTTCAATTCGAACTTGGAAGTATCATAAGATTTAGATGAATTATTCTCAATCTCATAAATAAGAGGGTCTGAAGACATACTTGACTAGACTTGCTTAATAAAAGTTGAATTAACAGTTAATGTTGATTTCATTATTCAAAGATGAAATTTTTTCGGCTTCAAGAAGATTATTTTTTGTTGATAAAAAGCTGAATCTTCTTCTTTTGGTAAAAAATAAGAATGTTATCATGTTGTAATTCAGCTACCATGTGAAAAAATTATACATATATATTTAATGTATAATTTACTATGAAGTTAAATGAAAGCTATATTAGTGGATTTTATTGGTTACAAAATGTGGTTAGATTATTAATTTAGAAAGAATCCATTAAAAAGATTATTATTGAGATTTATATAATTTTTTTTTCTTTTTTTCTTTTTTTGATAGTAACTTTTGAGGTTGATTTTATATTGATAATAACTTTTATATATCTTGAGTCACCTTTGTTAGACATTGGTGATTCTTGAGATCTTTCTTACTTCTTTTATTTGATGTTTAAAACACATATTATGTAAATCTTATAAAAAAATATATTAGAAAGGAATTTTTAGTGCAAAAAAGAATAGTTAGGCCATCCATGTGAATGAATAGAAATGGATGATAGAAGTCTCTATTCTTATTGGCCAAAAGTCATATCCAATGGACTTCAAGAAGATTGCTCAAGGGCTTATTAGGAATTAAAATTTTGAGAGGATTTGAAAATTAGAGGCTAGGATCAGTAAGTTTGGATTTTTAGATATGATTTTGGTGCAAATTTTGTGTGATTTGGACCTTTTATAAAAGAAATATAGGCACTCAAAGTTGAGGTGTGGAAATTGTACCTATTATCATTCTTTTGAATATAACTTGCACATATAAAAAGCAATAGAGGATCGGCAATTGAGATTGGAAAGAAGACTTTTTTTACTACACTTTTCATGATAGCTTGATAAAATCCAAGCTGGAATGAAGGAGATATTAGGAGTTGAAGTCAATACTTATAAATTAAGGATAGTAAGTGACCTTGCTTGACTAGTGGTTATATTTTGAGCTATATCTTAGGTAGTTTGATAAATTTTTGACTCAAAATTTTCAAGTGTGTATATGATCATGTTATAAGATTATTTACAAAAAATTTATGATATTAAGATTTTAGCTTTGTGAGATATGAAGAAAATAGTGCTCAGATATCTCTGAATTAGGATTTTAAATACTTTCTAGGATTTTTAAGATATCAAATAATTGATAGCAAATTTATAGTTGATTCTTTTTTATAGTAAAGCTTAAGAATATTATGTATATTTTGGAGAAAGTTTTATAGAAACAAAATAGTTGATTCAAGAGTTATTAAACTTTAAAGTTTGAAAAGAAATAAGTCCTTGTGGGTGAATAAGGTATTGAAGGGATTTGTGGCAATTTGAGCTTTTTTGTACAAACCTATTTAAATACAAAAGGATTTATCAATAAAATTATCTTTTATAATATTATTATATTATTTGTCTTTTTTTATTAAAAATAAATTACTTATTGGAGTTTTATCAATAAGTTTCAAGTAAATTCTCCATAGCCAAGTAACCAATTTATTTATCAAAGAGGAAAAATATAGACTGGAAGTCTAAACAAGAAGTTCAAGAAGAATTGGCAAGAACTAGATTAATCAGATGAGTACAAAAACAACATCAGAGAGGTGAGCTAGAGCTCCAAGAGATGTGTTGTTGAGACTGAAGAACTTTTCAACCTCGATTCTAATATATACTCCTACCTAAGAAGCTTTTCAAGCAGCTTCTACCAATTAGGGAGCTTTTCAAGCAACTTCTACCAACTAGGAAGCTTCTCAAGCAGCTTCCACCAACTAGAAAGCTTCTCAAGCAACTTCCACCAACTAAGAAGCTTCTCAAGCAACTTCTACCAACTAAAAAGATGCTAGAAGGCTCTAGAAGGTTCTAGAGAGTTCTAAATATCTTCTTGAATGTTCTAGAAGGTTCTGATAAGTATGTCCTTGACATCACTTCCCCCTCTAACTTTGAGGTCTCCAAAAAGCCATTTGAGATATATACTCACAAACATAAAAAATCAAAGATTTGGCGCATAGTCTCTACAATATATTTGAATTGTTGTTCACGAGGCAAATGATTCATGGGTCCTTGTAGCCACCAATAATGACCAACACCTTCCACTTAAGACCATGCCTGACTTTTGTACCTTTATTGTAGAAGCAGCCTGAAAATATCATTTTGCCACTACCTTCATGAACTAATTCAGCTTCAAAGACAATCACGAATGACCTGCTACTTGGTATTCTTCGACGTTGTCGTGTTGTGACACGATTATATAATGAAACTATGACTAAAAATGATTTTTCAATTAATACTCTATTATCTTAGTTCAACAAGAATTCAACATATTTTAACAAGGTTTTTATGAAAGCCTCTTAGTTTATTTTCTTCACTTAATAGCTAGTAGATAAGAATTAATTAGTAATTTTACCTTCTAGGTTGTAGTAATTCTTTTATTACCTTAGAAAGGCCATAAAATAGTAAAAATATAATAAAAAGAATAAATCACTAGCATGATTGATATTAAGATTAAGTTGAAGGTAGGATTGGACTATAAAATCCCTAGGATAGGTTAGATTGATAACCAAGGGTTGGCCGTTTGTAGGACAGGGTTGAAATCAGACCTTTGGCTACTAAAATGGCTGCCTAGGACAAATCAAGAGTCTTTTGGTAGATCAAAAGATGGAATTAGAGAAAAGACTTAAGAAGTTTTGCATAGGAGTTGATTAGAAGTGATTTGGATTAGAAATGACTTTGTAACAACTTTGCAAAGTTAGGGTTGTTTTCAGCAACTTGGGATTTTGTGAAATAAAATAGGGTTGATATTTTAGGCAATTTCAAAAGTTTTGTAATAGATCCGTGGCTGAAAATTTGTGGATTTTTGGATATTTTTGTTTTTAATGTGTGCTATAAATTTGAACTGAATCTAATGGTTTAGTTGTACGTAATTGAGATTTAAGTGGATCAAGGTCTCAGAAATTAAGTTTTGAAGGTCAGTTAGGGTTTTTGAGATCTTGAGCAATCTATTAGTTGGATTGGAGTGAAATTTGTATATGTGAATAGTAAACTTGTTTTTCTATGCACATACAAAATTTGAGAGCAATTGAACGGTGTAAAAGGGAGATTTAGATATTGGAATATTGGCATTAAGATTGGAGAAGGAGGTTGGCCGTCACTCATGCAAATTTATAGATTTTTTTTCTTTTTGTGAAGTTAGATCTTCTTCAAACTTAATATGCTTGTTTTCAACTTAATTAATAAGATGTGTGCAAAATTTCAATCAAAATCAACAGTTTATTTGGTAGTTGTTAAGGTTCTAAAACTACCTTAGGATTTCTTCAGGATTTGGTTAGGATTCGACTAAGATTAGTTAGGATTTGTTTTAGGGTTTGTTAGGGTTGATTAGGATTTAGTAGGATTTATTTTAGGATTTTTTTAAATTTGATCAAGGTTGACTAGGGTTTAATTAAGGTATGATTAAGGACTGTTTAGAGATTGATTAAAGAAGTTAAAATTAATTATTGTTGTGTATTTTCCTTTTATCTTCCACAGCCAGGTACCCGGAGCATTCTCAAGCAAGACTTCACGACATACGACAACGTCTTCTTGGTTCTTCTAATTCTTCATCTCGAGATTGACGTTGTGAGCTACTCGGTTGCGATGGCATCACTAGCAGTATCTTTATTCCCACTAGCCATATCTAAATATATCTTGAGATTAGATATCTTGACACTACAAAATACAACAAGTTATGTTTTGATATGACCTAGATCCCTTTTCTATTCATTTTTCCAAAGAAGGCTTCATCTTCACACTTCGTCAATAGCCAATTTTTGATTTATTAGGATATTGTCGATGGAATTGTTGTACCTTTCACAGCACATTGGCCAGATTTTTGGTCCGTTTTCATGTTCGTTCATTAATATCATAGCCACTTCAATGTACAAAGTACTCTAATTTATTCCATCTTCGCCGTGAATTTAGTATCTTTTCCACCTCATATTCTTTGTTGTTTTCAATTTCTATATTAGGTGGTAGATATTGCACTCTTCCAAAAAAAGACGATTCTTGATAAGACTCTAACAGAGAAACATTAAAGACAGGATATACCTTCATAGCAACTGGTAATTCTAGGTGGTACGCCACAAGAAGGATCTGCTTCTGGATAACAAATGGTCCCAATCTCCGATAGTCCAACTTATCATATGGCCGCTTGGTCTTGATATTCCGTCAAAGCAGCCATATTTTATCTCCAATCTTAAAATTAGGTGCCTGATTCCAAAATTTATCCGCAGATGCTTTGTAAGACTCTTGGACAATTTGCAATTGAAGCTTCAATGTGGTTTGAAGCTCTGATAGTTGTTGTACCAATCCTTCAGCTGCTGGATTGTTATTCGCTGACAAATTCAATAGATCAAGCTTCGGATGGTATCCATAGTTGGAAAAGAATGGTATTTTCTGAGTCGATCCATGAAGGGTGTTGTTATATGAAAACTCGGCTAGCGGTAGATATGCAATCCAATCATCTTGTTGATAGTTGATGCTGCATCGTAAATACTATTCCAAAACTTGATTCATCCATTCCGTTTGGCTGTCAATTTGAGGATGGAATGCCGAAGAAAGCTTGATGTGTATCTTCAATATCTTAAAAAAAGATCTCCAAAACTTTGATACAAATTGGGTTCCTTGATCCGACACGATATCATCTAGTAGACTATGATATTGATACACATTATCAAAGAAGAGCCTTGCTGTATCTTTGCTTGAAGATGTCTTCTTACAAGGGATAAAATGTGCCATCTTTGTAAGTCGATCCACTACAACAAAGATGCTGTTAAATGAATTTGACGGCGGCAGATCTGTAATAAAGTCCATGAAAACTGAAGACCATGGATGACACGGAATAGGCAATGGCTATAGAAGTCCATAAGGGCGATGCCAAGGGTTCTTGGATCTTGAACAAATGTCACAAGAGAGGACAAAATCTTTCACATCCTTCCACATTTGAGGCCACCAAAAATCTCGGGAAATGAGTTCTAAGGTCTTGTTGAACCCAAAATGTCCCGTAGTTGGAAAGTCATGACAAGATTGAAGGACTTGGAGTTGTGCTAGCCTTTTTAGAATATACAGCCGCTCTTCAAAATATAAAAGATCTCCTTCGACCTTAAACTTATCATCATTGATACGCTGCTTGATATCAAGGGCTATTGAATCTTCAATGGTCGCAGCATGTATGTGGTTGAGGAAGTCGGCATTAATTGGCACAATAGCAGTAAAAATCCTCAATTACTTTGGCTTTAATAATGTCGTATATTATTGATCACACGTTGCTTCTCCAACCTTTAGTCCAAGATATGATCTTTTTAATAATGCATCGGATAGTCTTTGCTGCTTTTGACGCCGATAAGTAATAACAAAGTCAAACCTAGATAGTAACATATTCTATTGAGCTTGACGACCGTTTAAAACTCGAGCCGACATGAAATATTTCAGATTCTTATGATCCGTGTATACAATCACTGGATATGCAGCTTCTTCGAGGAAGTGACGCCACTCTTAGAAAGAATCTACTATAGCAAGGAGTTTCTTATCATAGATCTCATAGTTGATTATAGTCACAGAAAACTTCCGCAAATAGAATGCAATCGGATGAAGCTTATTGTCAATGCCTATTTGCAAAAGTACAGCTTCTAAAGCAAAATCCAAAGCATCGGTTTCCAAATAAAAAGTCTTTGTAAAATTTGGATGTACCAAAATTGGAGCTGTAGTAAATACCATCTTAAGATTTTAAAATATTTTTTCCGCTAGAGGTCACCATTCAAGCTTATCCTTACACGTCAATTGAGTGAGTGGAGCAGCAGCTTATGAATAATTCTTGATAAAGATCCGATAGAAGTTAGCAAAGCCAAAAAAACATTGTACATCTGTAACCATCTTTGAAACTTCCATCTTCTTGAGATCCATCTTCAAGCCTTCTGTAGTCGCAACAAATCCTAAAAATTCTATTTCAATTTGGTGAAATAAGCACTTCTCCAACTTGGCGTAGAGTCCTCGCTCGCATAGTTTTTCAAATATCAAACGAACGTGCTTCTCATACTCTTCTTCATTCTTGGAAAATATCAAGATATCATCCAGATAGATGACAACAAAATCATCTAGATGCTCTCAAAAAATGTCATTCATTATGTATTGAAAGACCGCTGGAGCATTGGTAAGATCCAATGGCATGACATTATACTCAAAATGGCTATATCTTATACGAAAAGCTGTCTTTCATTCATCTCCTTCTTTGATTTGCACAAGGTTGTAAGCTCCTCTTAGATCAATGTTTATAAAGATCTTTGTATGTCCAAGTTGTTCCAGAAGACTAGAGATCAAAGGTAATGGATAGCAATCCTTCTTTGTCACCTTATTGAGACCTTGATAGTCTATGCACATCCGTAGTGAATCATTATTCTTCTTTACAAATAAGATTGGTGCTCCATTTGGCAACTTTGAATGACAAATGAAATTCTTGGCTAGGTTCTCGTCAATGTATTTTCGTAACTCAACCAACTTTGTTTACAATAGATTGTAGATTGGACCAAAAGGTGGTTGTGCTCCTTCTTGTAATTCTATAGCAGAATCGTATGATCGGTGCTCTGGTAGCATGTCAGCATTCTTCTTTTGGAATACGTCTTGAAAATCCTTGTATTGTTCTAGTATACCTACTGTTGAAATCTGCTCTCCACTAGTTGGAGCCGCATAAATGACCAATGGTGTGCCTTCCTTGCATGATCTTATAAACGTTCTTGCTCCAATAAAGAAGGACTTTTTGATTTGGGGTCTTCTTCCAAGCTTGTCATTAGGTTATTCTGTGGAAAATATTATCTTTTGTAACCTCCAATCTATGGATGGATTATATTTTTCCAACCAAGAAAGACCAAAAATAACAAGATTTGATGGGATGCTAATAATATTGAAAATAATATAACTACTATGGTCTTTAAACGTCACCTCTATAGGTTTTGATTCATAGGTGACACTACTAGATAATAAAAGTCGTCCATATATTATTTCTACGTGAACAGGCTTGAATTTCTATACTAGGGGAATTTTGTGACGCTTAGCAAATTCTTAGTCTAAGAAACAAGTTGATGCTCCTGAATCTAATAAAGCTAAGATTTTTAGTTTTTGAGGGCCAAAAGACAAAAGAATAATAAAACAACAGATAGATTGAGTACAAAGAGAAGAACCTGGTATTGATTTGTCTAGCCGCACGATTCCTATTCTGGCCGAGCATCCTTATTTTCCTGAACAAACACACCTCTAGTCTTGATGCTGCGTCTATTTTACTTTTTAGGACAGCTTCTAGCTCTATGGCCTTCTCCATTGCAATACAAACACAAACTTTCTTCCATACGTTCCTTCTTTTCTTCTAAAGTAAGAGATTTGACACGTACCGCATCAATCTGTATGTCCTCCACCTCCGATTGTGAATTTAGGCTACTTGCTGATATAGTTGCGCCGTGACGACTTATATATTGTCTAGAGCGTTGATCTTGGCGACATTGAAATAGGTGGTTATCGCACTTCATAGCTTGGCTAATGGCTTTGTTGAGCATTCGAGAATCAAGAAGAGATAACAACAAATCCTTCACGTCGTTCTTTAGATCCCAATAGAATTAACTCATCAATGCTTCTTTATTCTAGTTGATGTCGCATGCTAATTGCCTGAAATCCAATGCATAAATTGATGTAGAGCGAGTCCCTTGTCGTAGCGACTGAATTTTTGTTGTAGCCCATCGAGCCTTGTCATGTTTATTAAATGCCTTTGCAAATGCCTCCAAAAAAGTCTCAAAGTTGTTCAAAATTGGTGATCTTTTTTTCGAATAGAGCAGCAAACCACGATAGAACTTGTCCCGTAAGCAAAGTTCCAACCAGTCTAACGCGTGACTCCTCCGTCGGATAACATTTGGATTGTAGAGCTGTTATCAACTTGATTTGATTGACAAAACCTTGAAACTTGGAGCATTGTCGTGTTGTAGTTCGTCTACTATGTGAAAAAATTATAAATGCATATTTAATGTACAATTTATTACATAGCTAAATGAGAGCCATATTAGTGGACTTTTATTGAATATAAGATGTGATTAGGTTGCTAGTTTAAAAAGGATTTATTAAAAGGATTATTATTAAGATTTATACAATCTTATTTTCTTTATAGTAGTGACTTTTGAAGTTAATTTTATATTGATAGTAACTTATATATATCTTAAGTCACCTTTGTTAGACATTGGTGATCCTTAAGATTTAATTTACTTCTTTTATTTGGTGCTTAAAACACCAAGTATATAAATCTTATAAGAAGAAGGATTAGAAAAAGGTCTTTAGTGTAAAAAGGATAATTTGGCCATCTATGTGGATGAAAAGAGGTGGATGATAGAAATCTCTATTCTAATTGGCCAAAAATCATATCCAATGGGCTTCAAGGAGGTTGCCTGAGGATTTATTAGGAGTTAGGATTTGTTTTTTGAGAGGAGTCGAACACCAAAGGCTAGGATCATAAGGTTTAGGTTTTTGGATCTGGTTTAGGTGCAAATTTTGTGTGATTTGCACTTTTTATGAAGAAGTTATAGGCGCTCAAAGTTAAGGTGTTGATTTTGGACCTATTGTCACTCTTTTGGATATAATTCACACATACAGAGCACAATCGGTAACTAGGGTTGGCAAAAGCACTTTCACGGCTACACTTTTTATGTACAACTTCATAAAATCCAAGCTAGGGTGAAGGAGATATTGGGACTTGAAGTCAGTGCTTACAAACTTAAGGGCAGTAAGTGACCCGCTTACATAGTGGTTACATTTTGAGCTATATCTTATGCAATTTGATAGATTTTTGGCTCAAAATTTTCAAGAGTGTATATGTTTATGTCACAAGACTATGTGCAAAAATATTTTGGCATTAGATTATTGGATTTGTGAGATATAAGGAAAATAGTGCTCGGGTGTCTCTGAGCTAGGGTTTTAAGCACCTGCTAGGGATTTTGAGATATCAGACGATCGGAAACGAATTTATGGTTGATTCTTTCTTTTGGTGAAACTTAAGAAGATTATCTACACTTTGAACTAAATTTTATAGAAATTGAATAGTTGAATCAAGAGTCATTAGACTCTAAAGTTCAGTAAGAAATAAGTCCTTGCAAATGAATAAAATTTTGAAGGATTTTTGAGGAAGTTTGAAACCTTTTTGTACAAACCTACTTGAAAACAAAAGGGTTTATATACATAATTTTTCTTTTGTAAGATTTTGTATTATTTTTCCTTTTTATTAAGGATAAACCACCTGTTAGATTTTGCCATTAAATTTCAAATAAACTCTCCACAACCAGATATCCAATGTATTCCCAGATAGAAGGCCATGTCATACGACAGTGTGTACCATCAAACTTGTCTAGAAGGCTAATTTGAGGCTCTTTTCATTATAGAAGCAATGATTCTCATTGAACCACAGGTAAAGTTGCTTCTTCTGGTATAGAAGCTTGAGGCTGATGAAGCCTAGATTGTGTTATTTCAAATGTTCCATCATTATGAAGTCTTGCAAAGACTCCTTCAATCACTGTGGTTCTCTGTGATAACATAACAAGAGCATTCATAATGGCGTCCAACTTGGACTCCAAACTTTCAATCATATTAATGTCTTGACCTCCAGCCATTCTAAGAGAAAAAAGGTAATTATTTTTACAAGGAAGAAATATTGGTTTAGAAAAGGATACTCAGCAACCTCTAAAATGCCTTAAGACCTTCAAGAAGAGGAATAATCCACTCTCTCTAAGAAGAATAAGACTGCAATATTATAACAAAAAAGATATCAGTTTAGAAGAGGATAATCCGCAACTTCTAAAGCACTAGTGTATCTTCAAGAAGAGGAGTAATTCATACTCCAATAAGAATGAACTAGCTCTAATATCTAAAAAGAGAGCAGTCTTGACGAATTGTCAAGGACGCAAAATATAGACTGGAAGTCTAAACAAGAAGTTTAAAAAGAATTGGCAAGAATTAGATTAATCAGATGAGTACAAAAACAACACTAGAGGGATGAGCTAGAGCTCCAAGAGATGTATTATTGAGACTAAAAAACTCTTCAGCCTTGACTCCAATATATATTCCTACTGAGGAAGCTTCTCAAGCAGCTTCCATCAACTAGGAAGCTTCTCAAATAACTTCCACCAACTAGAAAGCTTCTCAAGCAGCTTCAACCAATTAGGGAGCTTCTCAAGCAACTTCCACCAACTAAGAAGCTTCTCAAGCAACTTCTACCAATTATGAAGATGCTTGAAGGCTCTGAAAGGTTTTAGAGAGTTCTAAGAACCTTCTAGAATATTTTAAAAGGTTCTGATAAGTATGTCCTTGACAATATTTTCAAATAGAAGATCATGCCAAATGACAATATTTAGAAAGGGTATCAAACAAATCTTGTTGTTTTCTTAGTCGATAAGTGATAATGAATTCAAATCTTGATAAAGACATGCTCCAACAAGTCTGACAACGATTCAATATACATATAGATATGAAGTATTGAAGGTTCTTATGATTTGTATGTACAATAATTGGACTAGAAGTGCCTTCTAAATAATGATGCTATTCTTAAAAAGAATCCATAATTGCAAAAAGTTCTTTATTATGGATTTTGTAGTTGATCTTTATTGCTAAAAATTTCCTCGAATAAAAAGCTATTGGGTGGAATTTGTAATTTTTTTCCATTCATGACAATATTATGTCCAAAATAAAGTTTGATGCATTTATTTCCATAAAAAATGCCTTAAAAAAGTTGAGGCGATACAAAATTGGTGTAGAAATAAAAGCTATCTTAAAAGCTTCAAATAACACTTTTTCTTCTCTACTCATTTTTGGATTTGTCTTTACAAGTTAAGCGTATAAGTAGAGTTGCAACTTGAAAAAAGTTTTTGATAAAGATTTTATAGTAATTGATAAATCCTAGAGAGTATTGCACATCTTTTATTGTTCTTAGAATCTTCCAATCCATGATTGTTTGGACTTTCTTAGGATCCATCTTGAAACCATCATTTAAAATAATATATCTCAAGAAATTAACTTAAGTATGTTAAAAAAAAATAACTAAGAACTTTCAATATTTAGCATCAACAAGGATTGCACACAAAATAAAGTGTAAAATAAGATAACTCTCACTTCCAACTTCTTTTACTTTTAGGTTGCTGCCCTAATAGACAAGTTCTATCTATTTTCTCTTGTATTCATCTAACCTACCATTAAGACAATTTTTTATATCTCATCTACCATTAAGTCATCTTTTAGCATATTCTTTATATTCTTATCTATTCTCAAGGCTATTATCGTTGTAATTTATCTAAACAATAGTCCTTCTGCTATCGTATTGTGACACGATTATATGGTGAAACTATGACTAAAAATAATTTTTTAATTAATATTCTATTATCTTAGTTCAATAAGAAATCAAAATATTTTAACAAGATTTTTATAAAAGCCTCTTAGTTTATTTTCTTCACTTAATAGCTAATAGATAAGAATTAGTTAGTAATTTTATCTTTTAGGCTGTAGTAATTCTTTTACTGCCTTAGAAAGGCCATAAAATAGTAAAAATATGGTAAAAAGGATAAATTACTAGCATGATTGATACTAGGATTATGTTGAGGGTAGGATCAGGCTATAAAATCCCTAGGATAGGTTAGATTGATACCCGGGGGTTGGCTGTTTGTAGGACAGGGTTGATATCAGACCTCTGGCCATAAAAATGGCCACCTAGAATAAAGTACGGGAGGTTTTTTTGAATTGGGTATTTAGATTGGATAGCTAGCTTGAAGCTTGTTCTAAGGGCATTAAGCTTATTGCCATAGGATTTTAGATGACTTTGCAATCATTGTTCAAATTCAGGGTTTATATTGGTGTTTTGGATTTTATATAAGACAATGATGGCTTGCATTCTTAAGTGATTCGTGTAATGTATATAGCATCTATGGTTCAAAATTTGATATTATCTAGATTGTTGGGCGTGCTAAATGTGTACAAATTTTTTATTAATCTAATAATACAATTAGGAGATATTTGGGCTTTAATACAAAAGGTTGTCAGAAGTTGGCAATTTAGGATTGGGTAGGGTTTCTATAATAACTAAAGATCTACATATTGGATCAATATAAATTTTGGCATAGTGATAGAAGACTTGGAGATCAAGCTACATACCAAGTTTGGACTGAAGTTAATAGTTGAAGAAGGAGAAATCACCATTGGAATTTCTACATCAATTTTCAAGTTGATGGCCGAGAGTCATTAGTGCGGTTTTTGGGCATTTTCTTGCAATCTATAAGTTGGATTGGGTTAAATTTTTTTTGAGCATGTAGAAGGCTTATACCAGCATTTGTGTGCAAAATTTCACACTAAGTGGACGGTTGGATTGAAATTTATAGCTTGTCAAAGCTCACTGATTAGAATTAGGGCTTACAAACATAAATAAAAATTGCTTAATTATAAAAGAAACAAGGAAATTGAGATATATGTATAGTTGATGTTACTAAGAGAAGTCTTTTTAAACACTTTTGAATTGAAATTTGAATTATATTCTTTATATATGGATGAAATCTATTAGGGTTTCTTGATTATTTGCAAATACAATTTTACCTTCTACAGCCAGGTGCCCGGTGCATTCCCGAACAAGACAACACGTAATACGACACCGCATTCCAAGAGTCAATCCTTTGATCATTAGTAACTTATTTTATTATTACCTATTTATCTTAATACTCCTACTTTACTATTGATCAAAGGCTTTTAAATCTAATGGCTTTATCAATATGTGATGCCTATCTTTCACTAATGCTTTTATTAACAAATCAGCAAGCATGTCTTTTGTAGCATAATACTTCATGTCAATCACTCCCATTCCAATCTTCTTCCTTATAAAGTAATATTGAATGTCTTTCAAAGCTTATCTTAATCAAATTACTTCTATTGCAATATGACTTGTTGGCATATATTCTATCTCTAATGTGGACCTTGCAATTATTATTGTCTCTTATAAGTCCATGAAATTATTCCTACTCTAATAAAGAACATATAAATTATTAATGACCTCTATCATTTGCATTTCAAATAAAGTGTTGTTTGTCTTTTTGAACAAATCCATACGAATGTCTTTTTCTAATTATTCATTTAAGAAAGCCATTTTCATTTCCATTTGATGCATTTCTAAGTCCATTGAACCAATTAAAGCTTGATTTGATGCAAGTTGAATCAACATCTATGTTCCATTATCCAAGAAAGATTTGTACTCTTTTTCTATGGCTTCTCCCACTTTACAGCATCTGTAGATTTTATTATATCATATAATATCAATGAATCAGCAAGAAGTGTAATATTGGCATATTCTTCACTTATTTGAGGAAAGATGTGATTCTTCCATCATTCACCAAGTTATCTTTTTTCTCTCAAAGGATATCTTCTTTCATTTGAAAAAGAAGATTCATCTTTTTTTATAACCTTTTTTTTTCTTACAACTTATCTTTTTTCATTCAAAGGTTTGTACTCTTCATCATCATCATCATTATAATCTTTAACATCTTTATTTTTTGATTTTTGATTTTATCAAATATAGAAGCTTTTATCTTTTTAATCTTTTTTGACTTTTTATATTGATTCATATCTCCACCATCTTCATTTTTTTCATTGTTGGTTTGAACAATTGTAAAAGCTTTTATCTTAACTATCTTCTTAAGTTCTTTTCTTTGATTAACATCTCCACCATCTTTATTATCTTCATCTTCTTCTTTCTTTGTTGAATTTAAAGATGTGTCTACAAATACACTATTACTTCTACTTGGACACATCTCCAAGTGCTCATAAATATTCTTATGCTCAAAAAACTCAACATCATGACTTTTGATGATCTTTTTGGTTTCCAAACATATTAACCTATATGCCTTGGTACCTTCACAATATCCTAAGAATACACACTTTGTATCTTTTATATTAAGTTTAGACCTCATATAATCTAGTATTTTTGTATATGCAATGCATCTAAAGATCCTCTTATATGAAATGCAAGGTTGTGTCTTACTTTAAGCTTCTTAAGGTGTCATTGATATAAGAGCAATTATTGAACACATATTCCTTGTACATATTGCATTCACCACAACTTCCATCCAAAATTCATAACTAAGATTTTAAGCATGAAGCATGTTCTTTGCCATCTCTACAATGCTTCTATTTGTCTTTTTCGTAACACCATTTTGTTGTGGAATGTATAGAGTTATAATTTGTCTAGGAATTCCTTCATTTTTCAAATAAACATCAAATTATTTAGACATGTACTCACCTCTATTGTCCATATACAGCACCTTGATCTTATACTCACTTTATTTCTCAATAAGTGCTTTAAACTCCATAAACTTTCAAAAGTACTCACTCTTAGCTTTAAGAATGAAGATCCAAATCTTTTCTGAAAAATCATGAATAAAAGTGAGGAAATACCTTACTTTTCCAATGCTTGTGGTCTTTATAGGTCCACATACATCAAAATGGATAATATTCAATAACTTTATAGTACGTATTACTATACGACTTGGAAATGAAGTTTCTTGTTGTTTACATTATAAGCATCTTTTACATTCAAGTTATATTGTATTTTGGCTTATTTTACCAAGATCTAAACCTCTTACCATAGACTTGAATTGTATTATTTTCTTCATGTTCAAATGGCTAAGGCGACAATGCCATATATTCAACTTATTTTGATTTGATGCAGCTACCTCTATTCTATTGACCTTCTTATAATTGAAATAATATAAGTTTACTTTTTTAGAGCCCTTAGCAACCATGTTTCTATTCAATGTTCTCACAAAACACTCATTCATATTGAATTGAATCATAAAACCTCCCATTATAAGTTTACTTACCAAAAGTAGGTTTTATTTCATCTTGGATACATGGAGGACGTCTTTGATTCTTATCCTATTTGTTTGTCCATTCACAACCACCTCTACCATAATAGAGCCAATTCCAATGGTTTCACATGTGCTACTATGTGCCAAGACCACATTTGATGTTGAAATAGCCTCATAAGTGTCAAATGAATACTTATAAGGTGTTATATACTTAGAAAAACTTGAATCCACAATCCATCTTGCCATGGCAGCCATAGAAATTCCATTTGTTGCTATGAATATAAAATCTCTTCCTTCAAAGTCATCTTAAATAATATTTGCATTCTTCCTTTCCATCTTTTTGCTTTAATAATAATTTTGAGCAAAATGTCCTACTTTGCCACAATTGAAGCAAGTTTTGACATTACCTCATTAATTTAAATAGTTGCTCCTTCTTTTATATGAATAGAGTACTGAGTCTTGACTTTGATGTTCTTTGTTTTTCTTCCTATGATAGAAATTCTTTCCTCTAAATTTCTTAATGACCTTGAAGTCCTCATCTTCACTTAATGTCATATCTAAAAAAGAGATGTATCAAAAAGATTAAAAAGAAGGAGTCATTAAGCTCTCAAAATTAATAAAAACATGTTTCTACCTTCAAATCTTAGAATGCCCTCTTACAAATAAACAAGTGGTTTCACTCTCAAAACACTCTTCACTTCACTTTTAAGACTTTTTACTAGTCTTATCAACTAAATAAATATCTTGTATCAGATTTGCCACTCCAAGATCACTCCTATTCTCATAAGTGACCTCTTAACAATATAGTAGTTCTTTTAAGTACCTTAAGCTTCTTTTATACATGAAACTACAAAGTTAGTCTATCAAATATCTAACTTAGTAAAAAAATATAATACTAATATCTTTATAAATATTACTTTAAAGTAGAAAAATAAATCCCAAATTCAAAATACACTTTACAATAAATAAAAACAATATAAAGTCTAGATTTAGATCTAAAGATGAAAATTAAGAATTTTCAAACCCTAATGTCAGCAATAACAAAATGATCTACTCTTCACAAATACAAAGACTTTATAGAACTTCAAAATTCATAAGCAAATATGAGTGGGCCCAGAGCCTGTTGAAAAAAAAGAACTAAGAAGTCCCAACACTTAGTATCAGCAAGGGTTGCAGACAAAATGAAGTGTGGAGTAAGATTATTTTCACTTCCAACTTCTTTTATTTATAAGTTACTATCCTAATAGACAACTTCCATCTATTTTTACTTATATTCATCCAACCTATCATAAAGACATCATTTTATATTTTACCTACCATTAAAACATCTTTTAGTATATTTTTTATGCTCTTACTTATCCTCAAGATTGTTGCCCTTGTGATTCATCCAAAAGATAGTCTTTGACCATTAATAATTTATTTTATTATTATCTATTTATCTCAACAAAATAATGTAAAATACACACTTTTTCATCTTAGCACATAATCTTGTAGCTTTAAGTTTTTATAATACATGACAAATATGAAGTTTATATTCTTTTAGATTCTTAGAGTAGATTAGAATGTTGTCTAAATAGTAGACAATAAAATCATCAAGAAACTCACAAAAAATGTCATTCGTAAGATGTTGAAAAGCACTTGGTGCATTTGTAAGTCCAAACAGTATGAAACTATATTTGAAATATCCATACCTTGTTCAAAATGTAATCTTCTATTAATCTCTTTTTTTTATACACACTAAATTATATGCTCCTTGTAGATCTATTTTTATATAGATTTTAGTTTGATTTAATTGATTAAGAAGTCAAGATATCAATAATACAGGATATCTATTATTGATGGTAATTTTGTTGAATCTTCAATAATCTATATTTATCCATAGTGATCTACCTTTTTACTTTACAAACAAGATGAGAGCTCTTGCTAAAGATTTTGAATGGCATATGAAATTTTTAGCCAAGTTCTTATCAATATATTCTTTGAATTCAGCCAACTTATTTTTATAATAAACTATAGATTGGTCCAAATAGAGGCTAAATTCTCTCTTTGAGATCAATTGAATAATCATATAGATAATGCTCCAAAAAGATATCTACATTCTTCTTCTTAAAAATATCTTGATAATCTTAATATTGGCTTGGAATATTACTTGAAGTCTTTCTACTATCAAAAATAAATATAGTATAAATAGCAAAAAGTGATCTTTTTTTTGTTACATTTATAAAAAAATTTATACCTACAAGTACAGGTTTTACTATACTAATCTTATAGCTTTTTACTTAGTTAATAAGACTCCTATAAATATAATAATAGATAGTTATAATAATTATGTAATTTTTAATATAATTAAATCTACCTCTAATTTAGTCATTTTAGGTCTATCATAATTAAAAAAGTATAATCCTTGAATAGATTGGATTTCTTGTAAACTTGACTCTAATAAGATAAAGGCTTTGTGATTTTTAGATTCCAAATACACATCTATTATAAAATAAGGAGAGGATTTTAAAGAGAGAATATGTCATTTACTAGGAGTTATGCAAGATTCCAATTATACAGTCTCTATTGTAACTGGACAAACTTGTTTTTTAACATATTGTCTTCTTTAATAGCCGTATTTTTTATTTTATAGTTGTGTCATTTTTTCAGACAATGTTGAGTAGTATGTTTAGATTCTACACAATATAAGCACAATCCTTCTTAATGACAACGAATCTTTTTTTATTCAATAAGAGATTTAAAATGCAATATATCAATTTGTATGTCTTTTATTTTTTAATATACATATTGAAAAGACATTGATGTTACTATTATATTATAATAATGTTAGAACTTTCTTGTGTGACTTTCAAATCAAAATTCAAAAAGTCGATTGTCACACTTCACAGCAAAATCAATTTCTTGACTTAATGTCTGAAGATCGAGTAAGTTGAACATGAACTTCTTTATCTCATATTATAATTCATTGAAAAATTGGCTAATGAATGTAGCATCATCTCACTTGATATCAGTTGTTAGTTGTTAAAATTATGCAGCATATGATGTTATTGATTGATTGTCTTATCATAAGTTATGGATCTTATTGGTTACAATACAAATTGTATCATATTTTCTATACATAGATCAAAATTTTATTAAAAATATCTTCAAATTATCCAATATTAGATCATATCATTTAAAAAAAGATGAAAACCATGATAAAATAGAATTTAAAAGTAATATTCTAATAAATCTAACTTGTGACCCTTAAGTTGGATAACTTTGAGGTTGAAGTTCAATTATCAATTGTATTTGATTGATAAATCTTCAAAATCTAAATCTTGTGCCATCAAACTTTTCTAGCAAACTAATTATTGGTTCTTTGATTCTTGAACAGAGTTCCATCATAAGTGAAGTAGTATGACTTGAAGCAGCTTCAATCATCTCTATATCTTCACTTCCTGTTAATCTTATTGCTCATTGTCGTGGTACATTGAGTTGATGTATTGCAAATATTAACTCTCTTATTTATTCTTGTATTTGTGCCATTGCACTTTTTATTTCAATAAACTCTAGGATGATAATATAATATATATATATATACATATATTCTCACTACAAAATAAAATATTTAAGAATAAAAATATAAAAATAATCTAAAAATAATATCAATTTAGAAGCGGATAATCCATAATTTTTAATATATTTATATTTTATTAAAATATATATATATATATATATATATATATATATATATATATATATTTTTAATCAAAAAAAGTTAAAGCTTTGATATTGTATCTTCACACTTATCAATCTGTCAAGGATACAAAATTGAAAAAAGATTCATAAATCAATGAAATCTATATTTAAAAAAATGACAAAGTAGAAATAAGAAAATATATATATTAAAGAAGAAACTAAAATGGCTATTGCCAAATACTTGGAAAACATAATGACTCTTGAATTAAACTAGAAGCAAGAAAGGAGTCGACAAGAGTGAAAATGGCTTTATTCTTGTCTCTATACATACTATCTATCTAAGAGCTATGTGACGGCGTTCTATAGGACCTCCAACATATATCCAATTTGCAAGATATATGTCAAACTTGCAAGACAAGTTTCCTACATACATGCCATGTACTTAGCCTGTTCCATAATCTATCAACCATATGTGACATGTAGCTAGCTTATTGGCCAAGTTTCTAACCTATTAATCACTTATAGACATGTATAAAGGTGATTCCATATTTATGAAGCTTCTAAGAAGCTCGTCTATAAGATATTATTAAATTAACCTACTTTTATCTACTTCTACTTATCCATATTAACTAGATAATTATTGAAATAGATCTTATGTCCATGACACTTGGAAGTCTTTATACCTAAGAATTTGTTTTGAAAACCATTATCCAAAAGTCTTATAAAGATCTCTTGTTTAAGTGATATACTTGAAAAAAATATATCTTTTGAAAGTATTGATTTTTAGAGATAATATAATGTAAAAAGATGTCATTTAATTGCATAAATTTTTGTTGTAATAAAAAATAGAATAAATTGTATTGTGATTATTATCCTTTTATTTTTATATCTTCATTTATATCTAAATTTTATTCTTTACTTTAAACCTTTATTTCTTCTTCTTTCTTCTTTTATCTTTTTTGTTTTTGCTTTGTTGTGAAAACTTTCAGTATCATAAAAAAAAAGAAATAAAAGCTTATTAATATAATAGTAATATATTGATACTTATATATGATAATACAACATGTTATCAATATGCAAGCCTTGGTGCCACCAAAAAAATAATCAACTATAACAATTATTACAAGTTGTCTTTGAAGTTTGAATATGAAAGATTACACTATTTATCATAATAAAAAATCTTATAGATTTGTATATAGTTGATATTTATTATTAATATTTTTTAATATTATATATAATTATAATTTTTAAAAGAAAATACTTGTTTTATAAAATATTTTTTTATTTTTGTATAAAAAAATTGGATCATCTAAAAAAATAAATAAAAATAAAATATTTTAAAAAATACTTTTTTTTAGAAATAAGAGTAAAAATATCATTATATTGACTTAAAAATAGGAATAGATTATGTGATATAAGAAAGTTATTTGAAATTACAAAGAAATTAATATTATAATTACTAAATTATTTTATTTAGCTTTGTTGTAAAGAATTATATATATAATTTTTATTTATTGAAATTATGAATTTAGGTTTGTAGGTAGTCTTTACAATTGGAATAAATTTTAAAAAACAATAGTAAAAAGAGCTTTTATAAAAAAAATTATGTAACATACAAATTATTTGGAAATGCTACAAGGAGGAAAAACAAGTTTAGTCCTTGCTACCTTCTAACAAGGACAAAGATAATAAAAAATAATTACCATCTTAGCTAAAAAGCTCTAAAGAAAAAAATCTAAAATTTTGGTATCAAGGATACAAGAATATAGAACAAGGGAATTGAATTAGGACAAGATTTTAAGAAGAAACCAACAAGAACTTGAATTAACCAAATGAATGCACAAACAACATCAAGAAAGGTGAGCTAAAATTCCAAGAAATGTATTGTTGAGACTAAAAAACTCTTTAGCCTCGACTTTTCTACATATCCATGTCTAGGATGCTTCTTGAGTACCTTCTATCAAGCTAAGAAGCTTCTTGAGCAACTTCTACCAACTAGGAAGCTTCTCAAGCAACTTCTATCAATTAAGAAGCTTCTTGAACTCCTTCCACTAATTATGAAGCTTCTCGAGCTATTTTCATCAACTAGGAAGCTTTTCAACCGACTTTCACTAACTCAAGAAGCTCTAGAATATTTTAGAAGATTTTATAAACCTCCAAAGTGTATGTTTCTAATATCATTTATTTTTTTAGCAACAAGTTCTAAGAGAAGCTTATACCTTTGAAAGTCTTTTTACATACGTAAAAAAATCAAGGATATATTGCACTAATAAAATTTTATATTTTATTTTTTGTTCTTGGATAATAGATTCTATTGGTCTTCAAAGAAATCTCCTATGGCTTTGAGCTAGTACCTCCGTTGTTGAAACATCCCATTTAAGGATCTAATCTTCATTATGGCCTTCAAAATATCTTCCAAACAAAATCTCAGGCTTAAAAGGATTCACCTTTTCAAGTTCAAGTAATATCACTAAAGCTTGAATATTAGAATCAAGACTTGTATAGTTGAGTCTTACTTCTAATGGCTTTAATTCAGATCATATTTGATATTGAAATGTATCATCTTCACTTTATTCAATTGAAGGCTATAAAAATTGCATTGATTCATTTGAAGCTTGCATGGCAAGTGAATCCTTTGAATCTTATTCTTTCAATCTCTGAAGATTTGACATGGTGATTGACTTGCTTCTACCACTCTATTTTATCTTGGAATAAATGTCTATATACTAATAAAGGCTTTAGTCTAACTTTCCTCTTCTTATAAGAATTCATTGAATCCAATCTTCACCAAGAAGTTATCATCAAACACGTTTGGTATATAGAGATAGAGTCAATGAAATTCATGTATTTTTGGGATGCATTGGTGAAATTTTCAGCCAATTCTCATATGTGCTTATTAATATCATAGCCTCACTAATGAACAAGATATTCTATTTTATTCCACCTTTGCTGTGAATTAAATACCTTTTCAACCTTGCATTCTTCATGGTCTTTGATTTTGATACTAAGCAGAAATTGTTATATTCTTCCCAAAATATATGACTGTCTATAAGGTTATAAAAGAAAAACATAAAAAATTGGATGTACTTTCATAGAAGATAGTAATTCTAAGCAATATGCTACTAGATTAATTTATTTTTGGATGGAAAATGGTCCTAGCTTTGATAGTTCAACTTATCATATAATCGCTTAGTCTTGATGTTCCATCAAAGAAGACATATCTTATCTTCAATACTAAAAGCAAGCAGTTGATTTTTGAATTTATTTGCAAATGCCTTATAAGCATCTTGAGCTGCTTACAATTGAAGCTTCAAGGTTGTTTGGTGTTGTGATAGATTATTTGCAAATCCTTCAGTTGTTGGAATGTTGTTCTTTGATGTACTCCTCTGAGGATAAAATTCACTCCTCAATCCAAGTTATAAGGTGGCTTCAGTTAAGAGTTGCTTATAAATTGTGGTGTGAAGTATAAGGAGCAATAAACAACAATAAAGAAGAAAAACAATACAAAACAAGTAAAATATGTGCAATTAAGTAATTTCACACTACAAAACTAGTCATAGTCTATTTATTAGATTTTTATCTAATAAAAAATAAAAATAAAAAATAAAAATTATATTTTCAAATATATAATTTTTTTATCTTTCCAATGATATAAAATATATATAAATCTAAGTTACTATGAGTAAGTTATGATAATTCAAAGTTAAAAAGTAAATAATAGAAAAAATTAAGTAGAAATTTTTACTTCAAGGATAACTTGTTAAAAGATCATGGGTTCGAATCTCACCAAGGCTCATAAATAGTATATATGGGTGTCCTAGAGAGGCCACGAGGCCTTAGTCTTATCCTCCTACCTACATCCAAGGTGCCACAACCCATATGAGACTTGTGCACCTCCCTTTCTATAAGGACTATACAAGCTGTTGGTCCTCCTATTTTATATTAGTAGAACTAATAATTTTATATTTTTGACTTCATCATGGTATTCAAAAATACCCTATTAGTCTAGGAACCTTGTATGGCCTTCAAATCTTGCTCCATTTCTTCATAATGGCTCCCAAGGTGGTAAAACTTATTTTTACCAAAGTCTTCAAAATTGCTCTAAAAATTCTTAATAAATTTTAAATAAATTTTAAATAAAATTTAAAAATCTCTATAATATTTTAAGATGATAATATCAATATAAAGCTATTTTATTCTATCTTAGAAATTTTTTATAATAATAAAATCAATAAAAATCAACTCAAAATTCTATTTTTTATAAAAATAAATAAAAGACATGAGATTTCTTTCTCATGCTTCTTCTACCTACTAAGTAAGATTTATAGGTTTGTAATGAGTAATACATGTAGTTAGAAGGCCAATATAGACATTGGTCTCAATAACTAACTCTTAATACTTAATAATAAGTAAAAATACTAAATCAGCTAAAATAATCACCTCCAAGACTTATTATGACTCTATTTTTGTAACTTTCTTTCTAATAAAACTTTTATATCTATAAATACTTCTAAATTCTAATAAATACTTAAATAGTCAAAAAAATCCCTCTAATCATAGTATTTATATAATTAAATGACTTAAGACTATATTTTTAATCAATCTACCAATTAAGATCCATTGGTGGGACTTACAACTCCATAGGTCAAGCTTTGAGTGATATCCATAGTTAGAATAAAACAATGTTTATTGAGTTGAAGCATAAATAATGTTATTATATATAAACTTTGTTAATGATAGATATGAGGTTCAATTGTCTTATTGATAGTTGATGTTGCATCATAAAAACTGCTCCAAAATTTGATTTACGTGTTCTATTTGGCCGTCAGTTTGAGCATAGAAAGTCAAAGAAAGTTCAATGTCTATCTTTAATATTTCTAAAAGATATTTTTAAAATTTACATATGAACTGGGTCCTTAATTGAATATGATATCATCTGGTAGGCCATGATATCAATATATATTGTCAAGAAAGAGCCTTGTTGTTTCTTTACTAGAGGCAATCTTCTTGCAAAGAATGAAATGAGTCATCTTTATGAATCAATCAACCACTACAAGGATGTTGTCTAATGAATTGGATAGCAATAGATCCATGATCAAATCCATCAAGATAGAAGACCATAACCATCTTCAAACAAACAAGGATTGTAAGAGTCTATAAGAATGATATTGAGGATTTTTGGACCTTAAACAGATATTGCAAGAGAGCACAAAGTCCTTCACTGCCTTTTATATTTAAAGCCACAAAAAATCTTAAGAAATAAGTTCCAAAGTCTTATTAAATTCAAAATGACTCATAGTTGGAAAATCATGGTAAAATTGAAGAATGTATAGTCATGTTGGTCTTTCTAGGATATACAAACATTCTTCAAAGTATAGAAGGTCTTTTTCAAGTTTGAACTTATTAGCATTTTTTTTTCAGGTGACTCTTGACATCAAGGGCCAAAGCATCATTAATGATTACAATATACACCTCATTGAAGAAACTAGAATTAATAGATGCCAATATATTAGTGGCACAAAGATAAAATTGCTCCAGTTTCAACAAAGTTGCATATTGTTGATGACACACTGCCTGTCCTGTCTTTGGTACAAAATATGATCTCCTTGATAAAGCATTAGATAATCCTTGTTGCTTTCCAAATTAATAAGTAATAACAAAGTTAAATTAAGATAGCAACATATTCTATCAAGCTTGGCGGCAATTAAAAACTTGATCTGACATAAAATATTCCAAGTTCTTGTAATTTGTATATATAATCACAAGATGTATTGCTCTTTTAAGAAAATGATGACATTTTTGAAAAGAATCTACAATAGCAAGAAGCTCTATATTGTAGATTTTATAATTAATTTTGGCAGTAGTGAATTTTTGAGAATAAAATGTAACATGATCAAGTTTATTGTCTATATCCATTTGTAAAAGTACAACCCTTAGTACAAAATCCGAAGCATCAATTTCTATATAAAATACCTTTGTAAAGTCTAGATGCACCAAAATTGGGGATGTAATTAACGTCGTCTTGAGATCTAGGAATATCTTTTTCACTTGAGGCTCCCATTTTAACTTGTCCTTATATATCAATCGGCTAAGAAAAGCTGCAATTTAAGAATAATTTTTTATGAAGATTTGATAGAAGTTAGCAAATTTAAAAAAATATTATACGTCTCTCATAGTCTTTGGAATGGCCTATTACATAACCACCTCTACTTTCTTAGGATCCATTGTCAAATCCTTAATAGATACAATATATCACAAAAATTCCATCTTAGATTGATGAAATATACATTTTTCTAGTTTGGCATACAAACCTGTATCTTGCAGCTTTTATAATACCAACTTGATATGCCTCTCATGTTCTTCCAAATTTTTTGAGTAGATCAAAATGTCATCAAGATAAATCACCATGAATTTATCTAGGTACTCTCAAAAGATATCATTCATTAAATATTGAAAGATAGCAAGTGTATTTGTTAATCTAAAAGACATGACATAATATTCAAAATATCCATACCTTGTCTAAAATGCAGTCTTCCATTCATCTCCCTCATTGTTTTGTACTAGATTATATACTCTACAAAGATCTATCTTAGTATAGATCTTTGTTTGGCTGAATTATTCTAAAAGTCCTAAAATTAATAGTAGTGGATAATGATTCTTCATTATTATCTTATTCAATCCTTGATAATTAACACAAATATGCAAGGAACTATCTTTTTTTTTTACAAAAAATATAGGTATATTTGTTGGAATTTTGAATGTCTGATGAAGTTCTTTGTAAAGTTTTCAACAATATAATCCTTCAATGCTAAAAGTTCATTTTGAGAAAGATTATAGATTGGGCCAAAAGATAGTTGCATTCCTTCCTAAAAATCTATAGTACAATCATATAGTCAATGTTCTAATGATATATTAGTATTTTTTTTAAAAAAAATATCTTAAAATTTGCTATACTACTTTAAAATACTTCACAATGAAATCATATCTTCTTTAATTGGAGACGCATAAATAACAAACAGTGTATCTTTTTTCACCAATCTTATAAATGTCTTACTCCAACAAATAAAGACTTACCAATTCATGACTTTTTACAAAAAAAATTTGTAGGGATTTTTATTAGAAATGTTATTTTTCATGACCTCCAATCTATAGATGGATTATGCTTTTTCAACCAAGACAATCCAAGAATAATAGTATTTGATGGAGTCTTAATAATGTTGAATATAGTTTGGCTTCTATAATCTTTGAACGACACTTCTATAGGCATGATTTCATGTGTGACACTACCAAAGGATAAGGATTATCCATCTGTTATCTATACATGAATAGATTTGGATTTTTGTATTAAAAGAATTTTATGAAGCTTAGTAAATGCTTCATCTACAAAACAAGCAAACACCCCCAAATTCAATAAGGTAGTCGTCTAAAGCTTCTCAGGGCCAAAATATAAAAAAATTGTAAAACAAGTAAGTTGAGCAAAAAGAAAGGAACTTAAATAATTTTGTAATGTTGGATTGTCCAACCGCACGGTCTCTACTATGGCTGAACATTGTCATTTTTTTAAACAATTGTACTCCTGCTTTTGATAATATATCAATTTTATTTCTTTA
Organism: Physcomitrellopsis africana; assembly: GCA_036785485.1. Lineage (NCBI taxonomy): Eukaryota > Viridiplantae > Streptophyta > Bryopsida > Funariales > Funariaceae > Physcomitrellopsis > Physcomitrellopsis africana. The sequence goes on from JAWRVF010000636.1 coordinate 67,933, forward strand.
AACAATTGCTAATCTTGTGGCCTTCCTTGCCACAATATAAGCATAGATCTTCTTCCATCCAACACTTCTTTTCTTATAGATTAAGAGGTTTAAAACATATTGCATCAAGTTGCATGTCTTCTACTTCTGAATATAAATTCAGAATGCTTATTCATGTAGTAGGAGTATGTCAGATTATGTGTTGTCTTGTTGAAGCCCATGAACGTTGATCTTGACGACATTGAAATAATTAATTATTATATTTTATAGCTTGGTTAATGGCTTTATTGAGCAATTATGGATTTGAAAGCAATAATAACAAATCTTTCATATCATCTCTTAATTCTCAATAGAATTGGCTCATTAGGGCTTCTTCATCCTTATTAATGTTGCATGCTAATTGCCTGAAATTGGATGCATAGACTGATACAAAGCATGCCCCTTGATACAATATTTGGATTTTAGCTGTTGCGCAACGAGCTTTGTCATATTTTCCAAATGCTTCCATAAAAACTTCAAAGTTGCTCAAAATTGGTGATCTCTTTTCAAATAAGAGAGCAAACTATGATAATGCTTGTCCTGTAAATAAGGTGCTAACCAATCCAACCTATGATTCTTCTATCAGATAAGTATCAGATTGTAGGACTATTATTAATCAAATTTGGTTGACAAACCCTTGGAACTTTAAACACGTATCATCATATTTCTCTGAAAGATTAACTTGAGGCTTTTTACATTATTGAATAAGTGGATTTCTTTGGCATAGCATAGATAGTACTACATCCTTAAGTATAGAAGTTGGAGGTAAATATAGTCTAGATTGTAATACTCCAGATGTTGCATCGTTATAAAGTTTTGCAACAATCTCTTCAATTTTCACATTCCTAGCAGATAAAGTAGTAAGAGTACTTATAATGGTGTCTAATTTGGACTTGAAAGATTTAGTCATACTAATGTCTTGACCTCCAACCATTCTGAGAGAAAGAAAAAATGAATCTATAAAAAGATAATATCAATTTAGAGGAGAATAATCCACAACCTTTAAAACACTTTGAGGCCTTCAAAGAGAAGGGTGAACCACTTTCTTATAAGAGGGACAAAGCTTGTGATGAAAAAAATATCAATTTAGAAGAGAATAATTTGTAATCTCTAAAATATTGGTATATCTTCAAGTAAAGAGGTAATCCACTCTCTAACAAAAAGGATCCAACTTTGATATTAAAGATGAGAATAGTCTTGACAAACTATGAAGGACACAAGAATATAAAATAAGAAACTTGAACTAGGACAAGGTTTCAAGAAGAAACCAACAAGAACTTGAATTAATCAGATGAGTATACAAACAACACTAAGAAATATAACTTAGAACTCCAAAAGATGCGTTGTCAAGATTGAAGAACTCTTCAACCTCAATTCCTATATATATCATGCTCAGATGTAACGATTAAACTATCGAATTAAAAAGCGGCTTCACCTGATTGGAATTACCGGCCGACACATCAGATGGAAAGCTTTTTGAGCTCCTTCTACTAACTATGAAGCTTCTTGAGCTACTTTCATCAACTAAGAAGCTTCTCAAGTGACTTTCACTAATTAAAAAAGCTCTAAAATATTCTAGATGGTTCTATGAACCTCCGAAGTGTATATCCCTAACATTTATAGATTTTAGAGCCAATGAATATAAATCTTTTTTACTACCTTTAAAAATTCCTTATCTATTCTATTTATAATTATAATCAAATGATTTACTTTAATATCTTTTTTCTTCTTTGAATTAAATTATTTGCTTATTTTTCTATAAAATTTTAATCTTCTTTATTTAGATTTATCAACATTCTAATCTTCCTAATATTTATAGTCTTAAGTTTTTTTCCTATTTGGTTTATATATTTTTTTTATAGTTGATTAATCTATTTTTTTTAATAGAATAACCTCCAAGTGTCAAGGACATGAACTAAAAAAAGATGTATAATCTAATGAAAACTGTATCAAAGTAAAGTCACAAAATAATATAAGAAAGTATGTATATTCAAAAAAAAATTGGAATGACTATTGCCAAAGACTAGAAACACGAGGACTCTTGAAACTAGACTAGGATCAAAAAAGGAGTTGACAAGAGTGAAGAGGGCTTCACTCTTGCCTCTATAAATACTATCTAACTAAGAGCTACGTGGCGGTATTCTATAGGACCTCATACACGTGTCTAATTTGCAAGACACGTGTCAAACTTGTACGACAAGTTTCTCACATGTGCGCCACATATTTGGCTTGTTCCACAAGCTACCAACATGTGTGATACATGGCTAGCTTGTTCTACAAGCTACCAACATGTGTGCCATGTGGCTATCTTGTTGACCAAGTTTCTAACCTACCAATCACCTATAGACATGTATAAAGGTGATTTTATGTCTATGAAGCTTCTAGGAAGCTTTTCTATCAGATATTATCAAATCAACTTATTTTACCTACTTCTATTGGTCTATTATTACTTAGATAATTTATTGGAGTAAATCTTATGTCTGTGACATTATCCCCCCTTCTAGAGACAAGTTCCACGAGGAGCGGTGATTACATGTTGAGAAAGTCCAAAATACGTCGAATTGTGCTTGCCACATACTCTGATCTTTGTTCCCTTCGAAGGTAGTTGATAGGTCTTTTCAGCCATCGATAATGTCCCATACCAGGGCGAGAGGACCACCCTGTTATTTGATCATTGTTGAGGCCTTCATAACTTCTTTCAAAGAAAATATTAGGAACACCATCAGGAATAGTTCCTACCTCTAAAAGTATCACCAAACATCGAGAGTCTCTTCCAAGGTCGTGATACCAAACACGTTGTATTTCGCCATCAATCCGAGGAAGGACATGTTGTTCTTGAGGGTCTTCATCTCTATTCCGTCGTCTTGAAGGTTGTGATAGTCGTAATGTCTTGTCCGGTAAATCAGCAAATGATGGCTCTTGAGCTGAATTCGCTGGTTGTTGATCCTCCATCTCTTTAGCACAAACAAAATCTAATGACAAACAATGATACAAGGTAGGATGAAACCTCTATAGAACCTGCCTTGCTTTATAACAAAGATTTTCTTGAATATTTATCTTGATTTTGATGGATGTCGTCGATGAAATGCATTAACTTTTATTGATGCATTTGTTAGATTCTTTGATGGCTCCCATGTGTGTTCACTAATATCGTATCCGCACCAATGTACAAGATATTCCAATCGATTTCGACGCCGCCTTGAATCTAAAATCTCTTCAACCTCGAATTCTTCATTGTTGTCCACTTCTATAGGAGGCGGTGGTATTTGTCTTCTTCCTTGTATATCCACTATCTTGTATGGCTCGAATAGTGACACGTGGAATACAGGATGGATCTTTATGGACCTCGGTAGGTGTAATCGATATGCAACTGGATTGATTTGTTGAAAAATAGAAAAAAGTCCAAGACTGCGATAGTCCAACTTATCACAAGGACGAGTAGTCTTGATATTACGACGAAGTAACCATACCTTGTCCTCCACGTTGAATTGTGGTTGTTCCTTGCGATACGCATCTGCATTTGTTTTTTGTCGTTCTTGAGCTTCTTTAAATTGCATCTTCATTATTGCATGTAGCTCTGACAAACGATTTGCCAAATCTTCTACTGCTGGATTATCAACTTTTGAAAAGTCAAAAGCATCAAGTCGTGGGTAATAACCATAATTGGCAAAGAAAGGTGTTTGTTACATAGAAGAATATATCGTATTATTATAAGCAAATTCTGCCAATGGCAGAAGAGCTATCCAATCATCTTATCGGTAGTTGATGGTACACCTTAAATATTGCTCCAAGACTTGGTTCACACGCTTTGTTTGTCCATGAGTTTGAGGATGAAAAGCTGAAGATAACTTTATGTCCACTTTTAAGATCTTAAAAAGAGTTCTCCAAAATCTTGACACAAATTGAGTTCCCCTATCCGATATAATATCCTTAGGTAATCCATGATAGCGATAGATATTATCAATGAAAAGCTTAATTGTTCTTCAATTGGATAGATTTTGTATATGGTACAAAATGTGCTATCTTGGTGAAATGATCTATGATCATGAATATAAAATCATATAAATTTGAATTTGGAAGATCCGTGATGAAATCCATAGAAGAAGACCGTGGTTGTTTGGAAATAGGTAATGGTGAAGAAGCCCGAGGTCGATGACGAGGGAGTCTTTGATCTTGAGCAGATATCACATGATTGTCTGAGAGTCTTTGAAGCCTTATGCGATTGAGGCCACCAAAAATCTCTTGATATAAGTTCCAAAGTCTTGTTGTATCCAAAATGTCCTGCCGCTGGAAAATCATGATGTGCTTGAAGAACACATAAACGTGCTTCTCCTTTTGGAACATTTAGACGTCCTTCGAAATATAGTAGATTGTTCTTGAACTCGAATTTAGAAGCATCATGAGACTTGGAAGAATTATTCTTGATATCATAAACAAGAGGGTCTGAGGACATACTTGACTGAATTTGCTTGAGAAAAGTTGAATCAACAGTCAATGTTGATTTTATTTCTTGAAGATAAAACTGCTCCGGTTTCAAGAGAACTGTTCTTTGTTGCTCAAAAGCTACGTCTCCTTCTTTTGGTGCAAAATAAGAACGTCTAGAAAGGGCATCGGACAAACCTTATTGTTTTCTTGGCCGATAAGTGATAATGAATTTGAATCTTGACAAAGACATGCTCCAACGAGCTTGACAATAATTCAACACGCGTGCCGACATAAAATACTCGAGGTTCTTGTGATCCGTACATATGGTGACTGGACTCAAAGCGCCTTCTAGATAATGACGCCATTCTTGAAAAGAATCCACGATTGCAAGAAGTTCTTTGTCGTAGATCTCATAATTGATCTCGGCTACTGAGAATTTTCTTGAATGAAAAGCTATTGGATGAAGTTTGTCATGTGTTCCCATTTGTGACAAAATCGCATCCAAGGCAAAATTTGATGTGTCTGTTTCCATAAAAAACACCTTGGAAAAATCTACACGATACAAGATTGGTGCAAAAACAAACAATGTCTTTAAAGCTTCAAATGCTGCTTCCGCTTCTTGATTCCATTGGAGTTTGTCTTTACAAGTCAAACGTGTAAGTGGAGCCGCAACACGAGAGAAGTCTTTGATGAAGATCCGATAATAATTGGCGAATCTCAAAAAGCATTGGACATCTCTTACCGTCTTTGGAATCTTCCAATTCATGATTGTTTCGACTTTCTTAGGATCCATCATGAGACCATCATTTGAAATGATGTATCCTAAGAAATCAACTTGAGTAGTGTGAAATACACACTTTTCCATCTTGGCATACAATCTCGCATCTCTAAGTTTTTATAATACTTGACGAACATGTATTTCATGTTCTTCTATATTCTTAGAATAGATCAAAATGTCATCTAGGTAGCAGATGACAAAATTGTCTAAAAACTCATGAAAAACATCATTCATGAGATGTTGAAAAGCAGCTGGTGCATTCGTAAGTCTAAAAGGCATGACATTATATTCAAAATATCCGTACCTGGTTTGAAAAGAAGTTTTCCATTCATCTCCTTCTTTGATGCGTACTAGATTGTATGCTCCTCTTAGATCTATTTTTGTATAGATCCTAGCTTGATTTAACTGGTCGAGGAGTCCTGATATTAGAGGTAATGGATATCTATTTTTTATTGTGATCTTGTTGAGTCCTCGATAGTCAACACACATCCGCAATGATCCATCTTTTTTCTTTATAAATAGAATTGGAGCTCATGTTGGAGATTTAGAATGACGTATGAAATTCTTGGCCAAATTCTCGTCAATATATGCCTTGAGTTCAGTCAATTCATCTTGTGATAAACTGTAGATTGGTCCAAATGGTGGCTGAGTTCCTTCTTTAAGATCGATTGAACAATCATATGGACGATGCTCTAGAAGAATATCTGCATTCTTTTTCTCAAAAACGTCTTGATAATCTTGATACTGACTTGGAATGCTACTTGAAGTCTTTCTATTGTTGGAAATAGGTGTAGCATAAATGACAAAAGATGATCCTTTTTTTGCAGCATACAAGAAAGCTCTTGCACCTACAAACGCAGGTCTAATTCTACTAGACTTGTGATTTCTTACTGGATTAATTATATTGTTAGCTATACTTTTAGAAAAGTTCAGAGTATGAGAAATCCAATCTATTCAAAGGGTTGTGTTTTTCTAACCATGATAGACCAAGAATAACTTGAATAGAGGAAGATCTAATTATGTTAAAAATTACGCAACCATTATACCCATTTACTACTACATCTAAAGGAAGTGTTTCATGAGTAACATCTCCAGAAGATAAAGGACGACCATCTATGACTTCTACGTGTACGGGTTTAGATTTTTGTACTATCTGTATTCTATGGCTTTTAGCAAATTCTTCATCTAAAAAACAAGCCGAGGCTTCCAAATCTATTAAAGTAGAGGCTTTATAATTATTAGGTCCTAAATACACATCTATTATAAAACAAGGAAATGGTTGTGAGGAGAGGATAGGACCTTTGTTAGAAATTGTACAAGATCTCAGCCGCACGGTCTTTATTGTGGCTGGATAAATTTGTTTTCCGACATATTGTCTTCTTTGACAGTTGTACTCCTCATCTTGTGGTTGCGTCGTTTCTTTGGACAATTTTGAACAGTGTGTTTGGGTTCTCCATAATACAAGCATAATCCTTCTTGACGACGTCGAGTCTTTTCTTGTTCAGTAAGCGGCTTGAAATGTATAGCATCAATTTGCATGTCCTCGACTTTTGAAGGTACATATTGAGAAGTCATTGGTGCTGCCACTAAATTATAATGTCGCTGAGGTTCTCTTGTACGACTTTCAAATCTAAATTTGAAAATCCGATTATCACATTTCACCGCAAAGTCTATTGCTTGACTCAATGTTTGAGGATCGGGTAAGTTCAACATCAATTTCTTCACTTTATATTGTAATCCGTAGAGAAACTGACTGATGAGTGCAGCATCGTCCCACTTGATATCGATTGCTAGTTGTCAAAATTGTGAAGCATATAATGTCACTGATCGATTACCTTGTTATAGGATACAAAGCTTGTTGGTTGCAACACGAGTTGCATCATGTTCTCCGTACATAGATCAAAATTCTGCTAAGAAAGCTTCTAAATTATCCAATATTGAATCACGTTGTTCCAGAAAAGATAAAAACCAAGATAAGGTAGAACCTGAAAGTAGTGTACTAATAAATCTGACTTATGATCCTAGAGTTGGAAAACTTTGCGGTTGCAATTCAATCACCAGTTGGACTTAATTGATGAATCCTCAAAACTTGGATCTTGTGCCATCAAACTTCTCAGGTAGACCAATTTTTGGTTTTCTGATGCTTGGACAATGTTCCAATGTAGGAGGAATTATATGGCTTAGTGTAGATGTTGAAGCAGCTCCAACCATATCTATATCTTCATTATTTGGTAACCTTGTTGCTCCTTGTGGAGGTACAGTGAGTTGATGCATTGCAAGCATCAATTCCCTCATTTGCTCTTGCATTTGTGTCATTGTACTCTTCATTTTGGCAAGCTCGGCCATGATAACACTTCAAAAATATATAACACTACTTGAGATAAGTAACAGGGAGAACAATGAAAACACTAGGAATAATATCAGTTTAGAAGAGGGTAATCCGCAACTTCTAAAATGCTTGTGTCTTATCAAGAAAAAAAATGGGTAATCCGCTCTTAAAATCAAGACAAGACAAAGCTATGATATTATAAGTGCACTCTTATCAATCTGTCAAGGACATGAACTAGAAAAAGATGTATAATCTAATGAAAACTGTATCAAAGTAAAGTCACAAAATAATATAAGAAAGTATGTATATTCAAAAGAAAATTGGAATGGCTATTGCCAAAGACTGGAAACACAAGGACTCTTGAAACTAGACTAGGACCAAGAAAGGAGTTGACAAGAGTGAAGAGGGCTTTACTCTTGCCTCTATAAATACTATCTAACTAAGAGCTACGTGGCGGTATTCTATAGGACCTCATACACGTGTCTAATTTGCAAGACACGTGTCAAACTTGCACGACAAGTTTCTCACATGTGCGCCACGTATTTGGCTTGTTCCACAAGCTACCAAAATGTATGACACATGGCTAGCTTGTTCTACAAGCTACCAACATGTGCGCCATGTGGCTACCTTATTGACCAAGTTTCTAACCTACCAATCACCTATAGACATGTGTAAAGGTGATTTTGCATCTATGAAGCTTCTAGGAAGCTTCTCTATCAGATATTATCCAGTCAACTTATTTTACCTACTTCTATTGGTCTATTATTACTTAGATAATTTACTGGAATAAATCTTATGTCCGTGACACCAAGTCTTCTTTTGTTTCACCATTCTTTTCTTTAACAAGTGATTTTGTGAGTCCAGTAATATATATATATATATATATATATATATATATATATATTTATTTATTTCCATAAGTATATTTTTTCCAACATATTGGTTGAAACTATATCTTATTACCAAGAGATCAAAATATCTTATATTTCCTAGACCATACAAACTTAAACTTAGAATATATATAGAAAATTTTAGCTCTAAGTTTATAATTGAGAAAATTCTCCATCTTATAAATAACCTTCTATATAAAAATTCTTCTAATAAATAAATAAAAATCAATACTATTAAAATTTTAAAATAGAAAATTATACAAAGAAATAAACAAATATAGATTTTAATTAATCATTCTATTGTTATCTATTTCTTTTTAAGATTCTAATAATATATTTTCTTTTTTTATATATATTACTGGACTCACAAAATAAATTTTTAATATATGGTAATTAAATTTTTTTTTCTACTAAAATTTAGCATTTTTTAAAATTCTTGTTATATTATTGTTTTAAATTAAAACTATTTTTAATGGTATACCTATACATATTCTTCTAATTGAGATATGTTTATTCATTTATTTTTATAAACTTTGATAAATACAAATTATATTTTTCTATATAAGTTTTAAATGATATAATAAAAATCTTATACATCATTTTTAGGATATTCTTGTATTTTAGTATTATAAATTTTTTTAAATAGAAATATATATTATTTTCTAAATAAATTCTATATATTGATTAAAAAATAACATATATTTCTATTTAAAAAATGTGTTAGAAATTGACTAGATGTATTGATTAAAAAATAAATTATATTAATTGATTCCTAAAACCTGAAATTAACTAAGATTTTAGAAAGAAAGGATTAGTATAGAGTATTTTTTATAGCAATATCAAATGAAGAACATAAATAATCTATTAATAAGATTTAAAAAATTTTAAAATTAAAAGATAAGATTTTTTTACTTTGATAAATTTTTTTAATTATAAGTTTCAAAATATTGATTAATTTGGATTTAATATTAGATAGATTTCAAATATAATAATTAAAATTCCATATAAAAGTATTTAAGTGGTGCTATATACATAAAATAATTTGATTTCCACATTTAAAATCTTTATATGATTTGAATTAAAAATTGAAAAAAAAATATCATTATAATATTTTTTTTAAAAAAATACTTCAAGTATCTTTATAACATCAAAACATATATATATATATATATATATATATATATATTGTTTTAACTAAATAAAAACCATTAGATTTTTAAAGAAAAGCTAAAATCATAATCTATACATAAAATTTTAAGATACAATGGTGTAATATATTTTAATATTTTTAAAAGTAGGTTTTAGTAAAAAAGCATCTTTCTACTTTTTATTAGAATTTTAAGTATTTATCTCTGTAAATACAATGGAATTATCACAAGCTTAAAAACTATAGTTTCTTAAGAATTAAATATATATATATATATATATATATATAATGTTGAAAACAAAATTAAAAAATCTCCAATAGTTTGCTAAACAATCCAACAATCAAAGGCTGCTACTATAGTCATGCTTAAAGAGTTAAGCTTAACACTAGATTATAAGAGCAGCCAAGAATTAATCTTGATATGTTCATACACATATATATATATATATATATATAGATAAAAAAATATATTAGATTGTGGTCACATTTGGTCTACAAAAAATATAGTAATTTTAAAAAAACATATCCCTAAATTAATATAGGTAAGATTATAACCAAAACATTAACCAAATGTAATAAATATTTTTAATTAAATAGTATAATTTGCTGTATGTTTGAATTGTTTTCTATGAGGCACCTAATAACATTTTAAGTTTGTAATACGTTTTTATGTAATTATATCAGAAATTAAAATAGTTAAGATATTTTAGATTGTATTTATAAAAATAGAACATAAATTTTAAATGTTTTACAAAACTTGTGATTACGATTTAAGTTTTATGCCATAATTTTGCATTATTGCTTCCAAAGGATCAATTGTGGTGGTGAAAATCACATAATATACTCTTGAAACATGAGGATAAGACAAATGAATCAAAATCGAAGGCTGAAGTTGATTAAAGCTACAAGAATAATGTCACCTTTCCTTTCGAAGCTCATCAAGCTGCCGCCGAATGTGGGACTCCTCATTCAGTCTCCACGACGAATGTCGTCTAGTTCATCCATCAGATCATGACCCCAGGAGATGAAGGCATTCATCCACAACAAGGCCCGCGCCTCGTTGAGCTTGCACTCAGAGGGCCGGGGAGCAGGGCCAGGGCGAGGGCGGAAGCATCGCGCAGGGCTGAATCCCACACTGAGTGCGGCATCGCCTGCTTCCAACCCCCCGATTCTGCGTTGCGTCGATCGGGCCTCGTTTGCTTGCATTTGAGGAGACGCAGAACGAAATTTTTTTCAGGCACTCTGCACTTTCTCATTTTTACTCCATTTTTTTGGACATAGTGTAAGTTTGAAGGCACAGTTGCGGGACAAAATTGAACCGAAAGGATAGAGGTGAAGTTTGTGTTACGATGGTAGACGCATCGGCGGCCGTGGCCGCGAGGGCGATTTTGATGTCTGGTCCATTGACGGAGACGACGGGGAGCGAGGGCGAGGAGAGCAGTGCCGACGTTGCCGCGCAAGGGAAGCCTCTGTTGGCAGAAGAGTACGCGCAGATGGCTCTGGAGAAGCTGTTTGCGTCGCCGCTCTTTGCCTCGTCGGTATGGTTCCCTTTTCACTTTTCATTTTCTGGTGTTGAGGAGACGTTCTGGAGTTCTGATGTTTTCTTTCGACATTTCAAGGAAGATCGGATCTGAGTGTGCCCTGCAGAAACGAGCGGTCTTAATGTTGCTGTAAATTTTTTTTAATTTTTTAATTTTTTAATTTATTTTTAATTGTATATTACTGTGGCTGCGCGTAAAGTCGAATTTTCCCCCCGATTAGGATTAGGAGTACTAAATGAGTAACAGGGCTTTAGATTCGTCCAATTGTATTATGGGCCAATGTCTTGTTAATTACAATCTTACAGCGTTCTCTGGTCTTTAAGTAAATGGAAGTTTACACATATCTTGCCTCCAGAGGATTCTGTAATTTTTTTAAGCCGAAGAAGAATTAGGTTGTTCACTTCACATTATTGTCAGTGTACGATAGAAGTCTTCCAAGTATCCAGCTGCAGAAGATGGTATCACAACTGATCGTCAGTGAATGCATTTCTTCTAGTCTCCATAGGATTTTTTTACTTTCATTTTTATTTTTTATTTTTATCAGAACATAGCCAGGATTATTATAAGATTTAGTATACAGTGTATGAAAGTTCCGGTGGACTTGCTCTTTAATTTTGGGAGTGCTCTTGAGCATTCTAGCATTTTGAGGATCTTGTTTGTTAAAATTTCGGTAGAGATGGATAGTATTTGATAGGAATGGGGTTTGCTAGACTACTTGTGGCATTACAGTAATGAGTTGAATTGTCATTTCAATGTATTCTTGGTTGAATTCAAACTGAGTTTTCTTTACACTGCATCAGCTCCCTTTCATTACATTTCTTCGTCACCTTGCTTTCATTCATCACATTCATGAATGGGGCTTCATTATATGTAGGATGCTGAGCTAGGAGAAGCAGAACAGCAAGCAGCTGATTTATCTGTCACAGCTGGCGATCTAACATTTGGAGACGAATCTGGGTAAGCGCGACCTTCTCACGTTCCAAGAGCTTCACGTAGATATACAGACTTACAAATTCGTCTAAAGTCTCGATGGGAAATATAACCCCCCGTTGTGGGGTATTCATTGGTATGATAATGGTGCATCTCCATTTGCAACAGGTGCTATTAGTTTAGGAATACGTGCCAAGTCTGCGCATGAGCTAGGTACCCTTAACCTAATACAATCTTTACAGCATCTACGCTAGCCGATTATTCATCTCAATTTGAGACCTCTTGAATCAGAAAAGGGCATCTGCTATGTTCTTATCATTTCTAAAACTTTCACTCTATTTATTTAGGGCAAAAAATATTTACTGAGTTTCCTGTATTTATCTGACAGCGATGAAGTGGATTTAGAGGGGCTGGAGGAAGAGTTAGAGCGCCTTAAAGGTCACCAGGTATTTCCAGCTCTGCTTTTGTCTACTTTAAACGCAGATGAATGAAGTATCTCTTTGTAATCTGCTAATGTACTTTTCATAAGCATGTGTATGCTGATGTAGCATTATCTGTGGGTCGATGTCTCTTTTCTTATACTTGTTCTTGAATTCATCTATTTCCTATTGCTATCATTTTATCCTGTTAACTCATGAAAAATTGATTTCAAACATATGGAATTAGCTCGAGACTGATTTTCGCGTTCTGCAGATGGTAGGAAGCATCCTTGGTCAGGGGATTCAATTACGGGAGTACGCAGTTGAGGTTGAGGAGAACCTACGCCAAGTGGAGCTTGAATCCATTCAGGTTGTCCAATCCTCCTGTAAAAGTTATAGAGGAATCCTGAGATGGTTCAGCTGGATTGCTCGTCTTGTCAATTTTTTTCAATATTCTGTGTCGTAAGCTGTGTACTAGAGATATTTTACTTGAAAGTATTTTTCAGTCGGTAACTATGTTAGTGTTGCTCGTTTCCTTGCGTGCAGGACTATATGAAAGAAAGTGACAATCTGGTGTCTCTACATGCCCAAATACGAGAATGTGATACGATCTTGACGCAAATGGAGTCATTGCTTGGTGGTTTTCAGGTCATTAGCTCGTTCACCGAATTCATATCTGTAAATCTAAATGCTACCTTTGCAGTATCTGATGATTGTGTATTATAGCCGTTTAAGGTGAAACATGTCTTCATTTGTTCCTCATGCGTCAAGGTTTCTATGTGGCTCGCTTCTTTTATGCTGAGGTGGTATTTTGTCCTACTCAGGCAGATCTAGGATCGATAAGTTCAGAAATTAAGAACCTTCAGGAGCAGTCAATGAGTATGGGAATTAAACTGAAGAACCGGAAGGTACATCTTTTTACATTCAACTTGTACTTATGGTGATATTTAGTAATTATGTCTTTCAGGGTTTTCATAGAAGATGCTATTCATTCTAATTTTCATCACTTTCGATGTAGTATCATTTCTTTTGTATTTTTCCCCTCCTTCATTTGTTTACTTGCATGCTTTCTTGGATTTGGTTGGATCTATCTCTTTGAACAGAGAAGTTAGAACGGGCAACAACGTCATGTGTGGGATATACGTTTGTGTAGGTCGCAGAAGCAAAATTGGCAAAATTCCTCGAAGAAGTGGTAGTTCCTCCAAATATGATTGACACAATTGTTGATGGAGAGGTAGGTCTGGATCCTTTCAACACTTATTGGTTACAGATCCATGACCTGAATGGTCACGTGATAAATGTCCCTAGACATCTGCTGAACACAGCGCAGCATGTAGAATTCTGTTGACAAGTTCTGTCTTGAGTTCTTGCAGGTCAACGAGGAATATGTCAACGTCCTTATGGTGTTGAGTAAGAAATTAAAGTATGTAGCTGAAAACGTTGGCTCTAAAGATTCCCTGGCAATGCAAGATGTCATTCCAGAATTTGAGAAATTGCGCTCCAAGGCAGTCTACAAGGTGGTTTGCTGACTGGGTACTCATTTTTTGGTTTTGTATATCGTTGTGTATGTGTGTGGGGAAGAGCTGGGTTTATATTGAAAGAAATATCTTGAAGGGCGTATTTTATTGACTGAAGAATTCTGAAAAGGTTGCTTTCATGGTTAATGTTGTGAAATAGGTGATGTTCTGAAGTTTATCTTTCAAATATGCAGGCAAGAGAATTTTTGATGCAGAAGCTTTATGCTTTGAAGCGGCCTAAAACGAACATCCAAATCTTGCAGCAGAATGTCCTCCTGAAGTACAAGTATGAACTCATTACCTAAGTGCAAATTTAAGTGCAGGAGTATTTTCTTATATTCTGGTGCCCTTTTCAACTAGCTCTGCCGGTTCTTCTTAACTCATTGTTTCTTCTTCGGTTATGATCCTTGTTCATAACGTTATAAAGTTCTGCCTTCTTAACTTGATGCAGGTATGTGGCAACATTCCTACAGGATCATGGTCACGAGGTGTATCCAGAAGTGCGAGCGGCTTATGTTGACACTATGAACAAGGTAAATACCAACTTCAGGATTTGCAACTTGAGGCATTATAACTTTGCTATGGTTGCAAATTGTGATATCTTTTCGATTTTGTGCTGCTTCCAAACCTTGGTGAATAACTTCTTGAGTGGTATTTGTAGGTTTTGAGTGTGCATTTCCGGAGCTATATTCAAGCTCTGGAAAAGCTTCAGCTTGACATAGTGACGGCGAATGATCTTTTAGGAGTTGAAGACTTGGGTACTCGAAGTACTGGCCTATTTTCTCGACCCAGGGAGCCTCTTAAAAACCGTGGGGCTGTCTTTGCGCTTGGTAATCGAGCCCTCGTGTTGAAGGTACTCAATATCTTTCTACAAGCTCTGTGAACGTCACACACACTCATTTGTCATTATCTAAACATGATGTGCTGACTGTAAAATTTTGTGTTGGGTTTCATTCTGGAATGCAGGACGTGGATGGACCAGCGATTATTCCTCACATTGCTGAATCTAGTAACCAAAAGTTTCCATATGAAGTTCTGTTTCGTAGTCTGCACAAGCTTCTTATGGACACTGCAACTTCTGAGTAAAGCGCTTTCCCCTTCAGGCTAGCTAATTGTGTTGCTTTTTAGTGGTTTGTGTTTGAAAGTTGAGGCTGAAGTGCGCACTGAGTCGATTTCACCGAGAACTTTTTATTTTTTCTTTCTCCGGAGACCAGCATTTCTTATTGTTGGTTGCAAATATCATGCAGGTATTTATTTTGCACAAGTTTTTTTGGAGAAGATGGGATTTTTAATGAAATTTTTTCTGGTATGACCATCTTCAGCCCTTGATTGTTTTCTAGCATGAGTGGACTGCTAGCATAATTCTAGCTCTGAGTTGTAAGTTTTATATTGTTTTATGTTCAGCG
Organism: Physcomitrellopsis africana; assembly: GCA_036785485.1. Taxonomy (NCBI): domain Eukaryota; kingdom Viridiplantae; phylum Streptophyta; class Bryopsida; order Funariales; family Funariaceae; genus Physcomitrellopsis; species Physcomitrellopsis africana. The sequence goes on from JAWRVF010000636.1 coordinate 83,333, forward strand.
TACTCACCCTCTCATTCGGAGCTCTTCAGGTTCTTTCGCTGTCATTGAAGAGCACACAAATGCAGTTCTACCAAACTGTTTTGATGCAATCGGCCTATTGCTCATGATTCGACTCACGAATGAACATAAGGTGATTCTAACTTTTTCTTTAGTTACTTAGCTTCATGTTCTTTTATCGTTTCTTGAATCATCTAGTTGGTAGTCGGAAATTTGACTTGCTTTCATTGGATGCAGCTCATCATGTGGAACAGGCGGATTCCCTCTCTGGACTCTTACTTTGACAAGGTTTTACCTTTGGGCTTACTCAGCCTGTCTCTTGCATTTGAGCATCATGAACTTTGCCCTTTTTAATATCTCATGAGTGCTGCACACGTTCTTTTCAGTGTGTTGAAAAGCTTATCTCTAATTTTATAGTAATTCCAATATACATGTACCATTTGGGCATTAAATTTTATTGAGGTGGAATGCAGTTGGTTCTGGTGTTATGGCCGCGCTTCAAAATGGTCTTTGATTTGCATCTCAGTAGTTTACGAACAGCGAGTCCCCGAGCACTTTGGGAGGATGATGTTCGTCCTCATTATGTAACTAGGCGCTATGCTGAATTTGCCGCAAGTCTTCTCCACCTTACAATCAAGTATGGAGATGGTCAGGTGCGTTTGATTTTCATGGGCTTTCTAAAAACCTGACTATATATTCTGTTTCTCATCTTTCTGTTTGACTAGGTAGTGTGCTGGCTTTCCCTTGACTGGCATCAACTGTCAACTTGATTTGACGACTAATGAATACCGATTACCCTAATGTGAGTTGTGCAGTTGGATTTAAACTTGGAGCGATTGCGTGTGGCAATAGATGATTTACTGGTTAAGCTTTCACGAATGTTCCGGCAGCAAAAGCAGCAGACGACATTCCTCATCAACAACTACGACCTCGTACTTTCTGTTCTCAAGGTTGGCTACTAGTCCTAATAAGTTAGCCCTGTTATTTTGGTTCACTGAAACAAAAGTTGGATGGGATACTGATATATATGGAGGCTTTATCTAACAGGATCTGGTTGTTAATTCTGATTCAGGAAGCTGGCACAGATGGTGGTAAAACACAACAGCAGTTTGAGGAATTGCTGAAAGGCAGTACTACGGTATTTGTGGTATGTTCTAGCGCTACATTGGTTGCCTGTGCTCAGTCGACATTTCTTACATTCAATAAGATGGCTATGTGTTAACCGATACAAAACTTTTGCCTGACAATTGTGACTGTCTTATGCAGGAGGAGGAGCTCAGGGAGCATTTTGGAGCACTCATTGCATTTGTAAAAACACGAGCAGGTTTACTATTAACGTTTCCTTGTATTCACACCTTTACTTTGGCAATACCTCAGGTAGTCTCTTAGGAAACTTATTTGTGAAGCTTGCTGCGTGTCTTACGGCTTGCTTGTGGACCATGTTAGGTGAGGATTCTGGGACCAGCAATGCACAACCTATAAAGCTGGAAGAAGTTGAACCCTTGGTGAAGGACTTTGCAGTTCGATGGAAGACTGCAATTGAAGTCATGCACAAGGATGTTATCACGTCGTTCAGCAATTTTGTGTGTGGTATGGAGATCCTGCGAGCGGCACTTACGCAGCTACTTCTGTACTATACACGACTATCCGACTCGCTCAAGCGTGTCGGTGGGGGTGCTGCACTTGGCAAAGATGTGGTATCAATATCCTCAATTATGCATGAGATCAAGAAGTATTCTAGAACCTTCTAACTTCCTTCATAGAGCTGCTTTTTTCCTTCTGCAGTTTTGATCTCTTTTTTAAAGACCTCCAACTCCTCATTCAGTACTCTATTTCCTTCAGCGAGCCAACACGACCATAGTTGTGAGGATGCTTCACTGATTCTTTCTCTTTCCAGTGTCTATCTAAAACCTTTCGAAAACCCCATCACTGGCTGATAGTTATGATTGCTCACTTGAGCAATCATTCTTATTAGCTCAAGTGTACAGAAACAGCTGGAAGCCCCTTGGCTAAGCAAGGTATTTGTAGAGAAATAGCAACTCATGAACTTGAGTACCTACGAAATTATATCTCTAGGTTTGCTTTAGCCACTTCAATTCTTGCTAGACAAGATATTCTTGTGATGGTGAAGCTAGTTCCTTTATTGACGATGATTTGTCTCTTAGTTATGATTGCTTCATCTGCGTAGTAATGCTTTTAGAGACAGTAATGCGTAAAACATTAGCAGTATCTGCCTTGGAATCCCCTGCTTTGAATCGTCTCCGATTGTTGTCTTAAGCGGAGTCTCCCACTTGGAGTAGATGTTCAATGTACTTTTCACTAGATTCGGTTTGTTCATTCAACATTTTGTATTAGTGATGCTATTCGTCACATGCACGTCTCTTTTATTGAAGAGAGATAACTTATCATATTGCTATGGCTGTCTGCGGCACCTGTCATGAGAATGAAAACAATCAAGATGTATTTGTTAAAAAGCATGAAGAAACCTGAACTATGCATCGCCAATATTAATTCACTAATATTTGGTCTAAAATATAAAATATCGCAAATTCTTTCTAAAAATGCAATTCAACTAATATCTTGAATTTGAAAAAAATAATTTGGTCCGTACTAAATTTTTAATTCACGTCCGGTACAATCTATGGAAAACAAGACCCAATGCCATATCCATGAATTTTGCAAGCTGTAACGTTGTTCCATATGTTCTTCAGCTCATATTTGCTGTAATTCAATCCACATGCATTTTTATCTCGTTTTGTGGTAATGAAAAGTATTGGAAAGATGTTAAGAATTAAAAACAGTAGCGATAGTAGCACCTATTTATATATGTGTATATATAGGTCCTACTATCTCTACTGTTGTCATGGTTACTTTGATATATCAAATGTAAAACTAAAGCCATGCGCTTAAGCATATCCACCCATTTCAGAAAACTTCACATCTGATACATGAGTGGAACACCTAGATAGTGGATTGAGAGTGAGGACTGTGGAACTTGAGACGGAGAAAGACCCAAACCCAAGCTCATCGTCTATTTTGTTGTGGAAGTGGGCTTAAGCTTAGAAACGTTTGCACTCCATCGTCAAATCGATACCACGAGTTTGCAATTCCACATCATCTCATCAAGGCTTCAAGCATCCGCCGCGCCCGAAAACCAGCACCCGTCGTTTATCTCCACGTCGATGCCTACGGGTTCAGTGTCGCCTGATGGCGTCGCGTCGCTTGCTTCCGCCACAAAACTCATTTGCACGACATCAACAGTTCGCGATCGCCAGAAGATCCATGTCTAGACTCCACCATCGCGTCGTCGACACGAGGTCGGCGCCCCCGATCGACTGATCATGTCTAGAATGAATGACCTGGAAGCACCTGCAGACTGTTACTAAGTCCCGCACGAGTGTGTTTCGGAGCCAGGTTTCTAACGTAGGATTAAATTTTCACTTGATCAAGTTCTTTTCTCGTTTACCCCGAATCCAGGATCGTCCACCGGTGGGTCATTCCCGGAATTGCCTAGTGTTACTTTGCGTGTTTCAGAATCGAAGAAAAGAATAATCAGCTCATATTGCGGTAAGATAATGACTTCCATAATATGATGGAAGTTGATGGACCGAATCAAGGAGGCACATACAACGCAATCTCCTTCCTAATGTAGCACACCTTGTCCATTCAACTTTTGAATAAAACCCTCCATCGACTCCCCCCACTAATTCCCGGAACAGTTCCACCATCACATCAGGAAAATTGGTGCAGACGAGTGAATACATCAAAAGACATCAGAAACTGCTCAGAAACTAATCTAGTCATTGACTCTTACCTCAAAGAAGCCTATTATGGTAAACGTAAAATAAGACCTCAAGGTATGATGCAGTAGTGACGTTGCAAAGTGTGGGATTCTACTCCTTGAAACAACTTACTCTGTCCAGATTTTTGCTATGAAACGACTGCGGGATCTTTAACAAAATCCATCACGACATTGGCACACACGTTGTGCACCATTTGTTCCGCATTACCATTTAGTCGAGGCCACTGCGGCGGTGAAGCCCTTGCTTGGTAACTGCAACCGGGAGCCGCAAAGATAAGGTCTCGTTCCAGTGCACCTCATCCCTATTCTTGTGAAGAGCTTCTCCGAGGATCATTACGTAGCCGACGAGGGCGACATAGTTTATTACCAGAAAGATACGAAGAAGGGAAGAGGTCTGCTATCCTTGTGTACGTAAATATAGATATATATAGGCGATGGCGCTTCCTTCATGCCGTCGAAGTATATACTCTGGGCTCGGGAAAGAAATCGACCATGCATTGTGTTTGAAGGTTATACGAAAACGGGAGTGCCGATCTTTGACGACCTTCTTGTAGAAAGGATACACAGATTCCAGCTAGGTAACTATTTGCTGAGGGAAATTAGCCAGGGTTTGACGGCAAAGTGATTATGCTTTGAATCCGTGACTACTGTTAGCATAAAACAGAAGATTTTAACTTGTTATCTATGGCATCTCGTGTCCATTCACAACATCTACGATTCAATTTCCGTCGCATTTTTTGAGACAATGGCATGTGTGGTGACCAGTCCTTTTGATTTTCCTCTGTTCTTGACTTATACAGCAGCATTGCTTCTCCCATTGAAAATACTTTCTGTTCCGTTTTAATTTCTTCGAAATTATTCGTGATTGTAGATATAATTCAAATCAAGTGCACGTTTGCTCAACTATTTCCAATCAACTTGATGGTTAGCGTCCACAACATTGGCACATAGTGACTGTATCACCTCCTTCACTAATATTGCCAATTGCCACCATTAGTCGTAGCCTCCCCCTGCCTTTCAAGGCATCTTCCTCGCTTTGCTGCCAAATCTATAATTAATTCCGCTATACTCCTTGCGGTCTCCAACTGTTACTTAACTTTTACAAACCATCCAATAATAAACAACAAAATTCACCCATAATCGTGTATCTAAAAATAGCACTGTCGGATACGGGCGTAATGTGATCAAACATTCTGTGTCAGCCTGAGTCATCGCAATCCAAAATTTCTGCATCTTTCGATCAGGAAGAGCATCTAAAAGACTTCTCCATAATCCTCCAATCTTTCTTTCAAGCGTCACAGGTTTCCCCTTTCTCCTCAAATGCACAGTTCCCGTCGCAGAATCCGAGTTTCTATGATAATAATTTCCCAACCAGACGGTGCGGACACAGAATATTCACGTGATGATCCCCCGTTTGTTACCGTCATTGGTTTGGAAACACTCTCAAGCTATCGATTTCAGGCTACTGTATGTCGCATGTTTTGTGTGAGAGCAGCTTCAGAGTCAATATTGAACAATCATCATCATCATCATCATCATTTGTCGACCTCATCTAGACCTGGTTCAGTATGTATCAATCCCTGAGACAAAGTTGCTACAAAGCAAGGTTTCGCAAGTTTCGGCACGTCATACATGAGGTTTTTTCAACGAAGTGTGAACATTTCAACGCTGTCTGTGAATCCGATTAGTGTAGAGTACCATCCAAATCTAAGTCGTAGTAGAATCTGTAAATGCATTACTGGATACTGGTGCTTTTATGTCATTGTGTTTGCACGTAAGGTGAGCCTTACAAGCAAATGTGATGTATACATGCCCACTCACAACAAATTCAAGACTTCGATTGATGGAGCTGTGAGTTCATGAAAATGTCTGATAAGTTTCCAGACATCTAGATGCCCGGGAAGATGATAAGTTCAGGGAAAACCGAGAACAAACAGGATTAAAACGGTCATATCTAGAACTGATGAGCTTCACATCTCAGCTATAAAAAATAAGATAAAAAAACAATAGCCACCATAGAAATAGTGTATGTGAAGAGTACCTTCGTGACAACTCAGCCAGCATTCTGCATGACGAAACCTTTCTCTCTCGCAAGAATCATAAATGTAGAAAATCCTTTGTTTTTCATCAGAATAAAAACCCCAATTAAAACATCAAGATCGCTAGAACTGCCACAAACTGTCGGGGTCGTAACAGAAGAGCCAAGATTGAAAGAGGAGGGCTCCTGCTAATCTCTCACAACATCAATGCTTGCAATCTTACAATGCACAATTTGTGAAGACTTAACACATCAATTGTGAACTAAGGTTGCTGTTGCTGCAATTTGCCACTCCATCAGGAGTGTACCACCCACATGTATTCGCCCTTTCAACGCAGACTTGTTTTAAAAGGTTGGATGCATTCCTGTGAATCAGATTAGAATAATTTGATCACCGACAACCTGGTGTCAAGCCTCAGCTACATTCTGCAACAAGTTGAAGTTAAAACTCAACAATGCCACTTGTGCACTTATGTACCCACCCAGTAGTTCAGTGAGTGGTTGACTTCATTTCAGTCCCTGTTGTTACTCCCTCATTTTGCTCATGTAGTGATTTTTTTTAATTGCTTAAATATGGAATGGTCAAAATTAGGGAGTTTGAGTTCAAAAGGATTCCATTCAGTTGCACTGAATAAGTAGGGGATTTGAAAGAAGTGCTGCCCTTGTTTGGTGGGAAAAGTAGCACATGGAAATGTAGGACAAGGGCACTCTTGTTGTTTCTAAAATAAAAAATGGAAAACTTTTAAAGAACATGGAGTTTGTTTTATGGTTGATTTTTTTATTTTTTATAAAATTTATTCAATGTGGATGATAACATATATATATATATATATATATATATATATACATCATATGGTTACATTTAATAATTTATGCATAATTAGTTTTGTTTGCAGTGGCTCATTGATAGATATTACTTGATATTTGTCGTGTAAATGATTATTTATATAAGATGGAAAGTTTAAAGGAATCAATTTGTCTATAAATCTATAAATAAGAGTGTGAAGTGTAATTGCAATGAAAGGTCTTATAAAACTTGTTCCAACTTCTAATTTGAATGTTATTTATTGTAACAATATTTTTCACTATTCATCATCAAATTTTATTTGGTAAATTTCAATGAGAAAAATTACTCATAAATTTTTAGAATTATTTACATGCATAGATTTTTATTACATTCATATATTATATTTCTTCAACTAAATCTAACTATGACAAGTCTTTCCAATTTTCACATGAACAATATTAAAAAGCAAGTAAAATTCTTAACTAATACTGAAACTTCAATTTAAATAATACTAAAAATAGGTTACATACACTTATTGTTCTAGTTCTATGCTTTCGCACACACAGACAAGCGGGGATGGTTTTTTAATCTTCATCCAGAGAAGCGTTCATCCAGGAAGGGGACGAAGAAGTTCATCGTCACGCGACGGTCGTCGTCGAGGTGGGGGACCCCGTCACTGAGGGCTCGTCAGGGCCGTGGGCGTCCCCGGGTCCCGTCGAGCCCCCGTCGGCCAGCCTCGGGACCCAGTGTCGTTCGGGCAGGTGTGGTGGGGTCGGGCAGCCGCTTTTTCCCATTATTATCGCTGCCGTGGGTTCCTCTCAGCGCCAGCGTCGTCGCTCAGACCTCGTCGCCATCCTCAGACCTCGTCCTCGTCGCTCAGCGCAGTCGGTGTTCGTAGTTTAAATGCAATGGGCAAGCTGATAGTTTGATAGGAGAAGTTGATTCATCGAGGTTCTCTTCTGCAGGTGTTTGCTGATCATGCGAGTAGTCATGACCCACTGCGAGTTTTCGAGCTTTAAAGTGGAACTTGAAGCGCAATTTTGTTTACTTTGGCACCTACGTGACCAGCATATTCAGAGGTCAGCGGGAGTTAATAATTGCCTACCTATTTAGAGGGAATATTTCCACCTACACTTTTACTATTTCCACCCATCAGGCTGTGTTTGAGAAGTTGAGCGCCCTTGTCCAACTGGTTCCTTGCCTCTTAACATGTGGTTGTCGCAAACGTCTGGTCTCTGCCATTAGTTGTGCTCAAACAAAGGAACTTCTTCAAATCAAACTAGACTTATCCGAGGAATTCACCGACGTAGAACAATTGGTCATTGTTCACTACCACAACCATTTCTAGGTAGCTTGGCTGGTTTCCAACAGCCCGTCACCTCTTTGGCGGTTGAATTTGAACCATGCGTGTGTATGGGGCACTGAACCAGTTGGCCAAGGAAGTTTGACTTCTCAAACACTGCGCAAATGGGTGGAGATAGTAGAAGTGTGGGTGGAAATATCAATTCCCTATTTATACTTGTTGCATTGGTTTGGTTCTACAAAAGTGAGGTTGTTTGTTTCCTTACAAAAGGATCTGACATGGAATGGTGTTGAAACAGACATGTCTCAAGGAGAAATCCAATGCTGCTTCATGAAAGGTGAGTTGAAATCTCAGGATGCTGCATTTTCTCACTCTAACGAAGAACCTGTGTATTCCAATTATGTAGGATTTTGCGGCCGATTGCAACCAATTGCATCTGAATGCCTAGCGGATTTCAGAAACTTTTTAGACCCCTAGTGGGTATTCAACACCTATCGTTTATTTGTTTCTTCTTGGCAATTGTACAGGATACGTATACGTGAGAGCATTTGATCAAGCCACAAGGAAACCGAATCCTCTCGCACCCAGGCTGCACCAATCAGCAGCTAAAATTGTGGCAGCCCGTACTGAGGCTCAGAGATCAGGAAGACTTGCAAGAACACCAAGACACATCAAGGTTCACGAGTAATGGCCACCACAATCCCTGTGGAAAGCAACACAATCTCGTTGATTTCACTAGCATTGCTGTCTCCTTCATTGCGAGCCAGATTCATGAGTTCTGAGATGCTCCTCTCGTAGGTGGCTCGTCGTAGGCCCAAATTTTCTATTTCTCAGATTAGTGCCTGTGTTCATTTGAGCACATCACACCCAAGTTTGGGAAAACACTGCATGACCATTGATTTCTTTCAATTTCAGGGTCAAAAGATCGACTGATGCCATCGGCGTGTGAAACCACCCTTCACATCATAGCTTGAAACACATCTAGGGTAACACAAGAAAAGGTTTCTCTAGGAAAGTATCTAAGCAGTAGTTTTGATAACATATTCACAACGACACCTCTGGTGGTTATTTCCAAGGTTGGATGGAATTGTTGAAAACGTTGTTCAATTTTATTTTATTAATTGTGATCGTTAACAGTTGGTTTCAGCTGGCTGGGAGGTGGGAAAATTTGCAGGAACATAGAACGCTGTAGGGTTTTGTTAGGGTTTATGTGTTTGCACGAATACTTAACTCTTACGACCAAGAGGTAATTGAAGAAGAGCTTACCTTAGAAAAATGTGCGCCTCGCCAACGCGTGGCATGTAACAGAGGGCCATAATGACAACGGTCTAGCACCAAGGTTTCCAATTCATCCGCAGTTGTTCTGCGAACCCGGTAATATCATAGAGCCCTAAGATCTCTCCTGCAACCAGCTCGAAAGAATCGAGAGGCAAAAAATAAGTAGCTCAGCATTATCCGAAGTAATTCATTGATGCAGAACAGCTTTTCTCTGCTTCACTGAACAAAAAACGTTGCAATTCAGCTACAAGATTGAACTCCGAAGCGCGAGTCTCTCCTAAAACAGTCCTGTATAAGAGGAAATGAAAAATCCTACAGCGTTCCATGTTCCTGCAAATTTTCCCACCTCCCAGCCAGCTGAAACCAAGTTACATTTTCTCCTCAAACTGAAATTACCTATAGCTGAGAGGAAAATACAGCTGTCAAGCTGAATATCATCATCGTAGTTTTTCATCAATCTCAGTTCGACTTACAAATCACCTAGTATCCATCAATTTGAATCCGCTGAGAACTACAAGTGCGGAACGAACAGGAAGAAATCGAGCAAAATCATCGCCTTAAAATCACCTACTGAAGCACCTCATGACTCGTATCTTTCCTCCCAACCCCCACTTACTTCTCTAACTTGGCAGCACGCAGCGGGCAGAGAGTCACGCAATTGAGCTGCTCTCGCACGCAGCCGAATTCAGAAAATTCAGCCGACGTTTCACCACCAAGGGCGAATTGGAAGAAGGTGGAGATGCAGGGAGAGAGGATCCAACTACGAACACAGACTGTGCTGGGCGACGAGGACGAGGTCTACGCGACGACGCTGGCGCTTTTCGGAACCCACGGCAGCGATTATTATGGGAGAAAGCGGCTGCCCTTCCCCACTACACCTGCCCGAACAGCACTGGGTCCCGAGGCTGGCCGACGGGGGCTCGCCGAGACCCGGGGACGCCGACGGCCCGTGGGCGGATCCAGAATTCTGACGAGCCCTTAGTGACGAGGGTCGGGGACAGGGAGGAAGCGGAGGTTGGGTTGAGGCGGGGGATCCTTCTTCTTCTTTCCCCTTTTTATTTGTGCGCGTCTGTGCCTGCCGCGCTTGGATGCTCGGGCATAAGGTCTTGAGGAAGCGATGCCTGGCAGCATGATCTGAAGGTGAGTCTGCTCTCGTGTGGGTGTGTGTTGCTTGCTCTGCATCGCACCCAGCCATGGCCGACAAGGACGTTGCCACCGACAGAGTCATTGCTCCCACGCGGCGTCCTGATGGTAGTCTGCGCAAGGAGATTCGCATCCGCGCGGGCTACACCCCCCAGGATGAAGTCGCCATTTACCAGCCCAAGGGTGCTCAGGTGCTTGCTTCTCTTTCCCACACCCCACTTTTCCTCCCTTTTCCTCATTACCCATATTCGTATGAATGGTGCCCATTCCCCTGGCGTCTGCTTCGTTCTTAACCTAGGCCGTGTTGTTCTATCTGGGATCGAACATGGGCGCCATTCTTTGTAGCCTCTTCCTTAGTAAGTTTGTGGGGTGCAGGGTTCTTCTTTTGATGGTTAGCGAGACGGAATTTGGCACACATGAGATTGTTTTTCATTGAGTGGTTGTTTTCGTTTAGCATGCCCCTACTACATCCAGCCGTGCCCCGTCGTCGCTGCTTCTTGAATGTGAAATTGAAGGCAAAACATGTGCTGAGGTAATCAGGTACTGAAAGAAATTGTGATAATGCAGCTTAGAAAGGGGCTTGACGTTCCTCCTGGCTATGATCCAACTTCTGTAGCAAAGCCAAAGACGAAGGCGGCTAAGAAAAATGAGAAGAGGAAAGAGAAGAAGCACCAGGTAACTATTTCATTTCATTTGTCGTTTGAATTCGTTTGAAAGCCCTGTTGGCTGAATTCTTCGCATTGTATTTGATTCTTTTCAACGTAATTATCAATTCTCGTTACTAGCAGCGGCAAGAGGTGGGAAGACGTGCTGTAAGAGGGTTGCATTGTTTCTTTTAGCAGTCACGTGAAGACAGTGGACAAGATTTGTCTAGTTGATATGTAAATACATGTTCACAGAATCTTTAATCCTTTCTTACACTTAAAACTAGTACTTGATTTTACATATCCCTGTCCCAGCTGATGGAACCGTCATTGATAAGATGAAACCTATTCAAGATGATCGGTGTTAAATCCTTTAATTTTCGAACGAGTGCTCATGCACTCGTGTGTGCAATTCAATGAGTGATTTTGGTCTCATTATAAGCTTGAGTATTTTTTGTTCAATAATTAAAGTTTTACATGTTTTTTAATGTTATGTTCCCACAATTTTATTTATTTTTATTTTATTTTTTTCTATTCCGAAGATATCTGGAAGGTTTTTGAGGGAGATTGGAAAGAGTTTAGAATTTTGTTGAAAATTCGAAACTTCATTGGAACATTTCCTTGTTTTTGAGGGGGCTTTGAGATGTCCTCTTTGGAAATCGCTGGTGTTAGTAACCTGGCCATCCTTGCATGCAGAGTACCGATTTAATGTGAACGTAGTCATTACCCATCACTTTGTCCAGGACATCATAGACTGATGCTTGATTATTTATTTATTTAGTTATTTTATTTTTGATTCTCCAACCTTCCTGTTGTTTTTAGTTGGCAACGTCTAATTCTAGTGATCTGACAACCGCACAGACTGTGAATGCTCCATCTAGTCAAGAGTCTCCTGCTAGTGATGGTCTCAGCAATATCTCGGATCAGCTCAGTACGTTGAAGGTGTCAACAACCTCTGAAGAGCAGGAACTTAATCCATCTGAACAAGCTGATTCTGCAAATGTAACATTTGATAAGCGGATCCGAGCTTTGAAAAAGAAGATTCGATTGATGGAGCTTAAAGAAACTTCCTCACCAGGTGCTTCATTGAGTTCTGAGCAAACCGACAAATTAGAAGCCTGGCGGCTAGAGTTGCAAAGTCTCGAAGCTTCACTTGCTTCCGAATAGAGAGCATTAGGCTCGTGAGTGGAAGTAATATAGGTGCAGTTGTAACATAGATCAAAGTTTGGCTGCCGATTTCTAGGGTCGGAACAGGTTCTTCAAAGGTTTTACTGTCAGTCTTTGCAGACTAAATCAGATACTTTATTTGGGGTATGTTGTATTCGTTCGAAGCTTAAATTCTGGCAGAAAGAATATTTTTTTGATGCAACTGCGTTAGTGAAGGTACTGCTGCAGGTTTGTCCTGAATGATGGCTACATGGGCTTCATATATGTATATCCCCTAGTTGTGGTTGTTATGGTCTTGTGTATTATGACCTTATGTGCTGAATGCATCTAGATGTGCGTATATCAAGTGTGCTAATCCACGCAGTGGACTCTCATGCTCACCTGGAGTTGATTCATTTCCGGTTACCGTCCAGACTACTTTCAAGAATGCTTAAAGCATTAAACTATCAAACTATTGAATATGATCAATTTGTTCATTGGGTTGAACTTCCTTCGTTTTAATGCATGGAAGTTTCGTTCTGAAGCACTCGAGCTCACATGAGTGAATGTCTGCTTCTGCTTCGGATCGTCCCCGACGCCATAATCTCCTCACTTCATTGAACTCCCCAAAATTTTGTGTGAAGCTGCAGAGAAAAGAAAAACCCGTTCAGCGAAGAGTTCTTCTTGGAACCCTCAGCTATTACGATTTGCTTTACAAAATGCGAACTCGCGTCACTGGATGAAGAACGACTACAAGAACCCTAAACTCAAGGATCCTTGCGTCTGCATGTGAGAAGCTCTAAACTTATTTTCCTCCATCACTACCAAGAAACTAGTGGAGGCTCATCTCCATCACCGAGTTATATTGAAACCTTCTTCAAAAGCCCAACCAACTGAAGTAACCGCTGTAGAACATAGAAATGTCCTCCAAACAATAAAAGCAACAAACTGCAACCTCTATACATTCTGGAGGTAAATACTTGTGTCAGAAACAGGACCATAGAATTGAAATTTGTCCTAAGAAATCTCCATGTCCGTCACAAACAACTTGCAGCCTAACCTTCGCATCCTTATACGCAATGTAAAACGCATGTATTAGGACTTAAGGATTCAGATGCAAGAGTTTTTCTTCTCGTCCATGATATTCTGTCCAGTTCAAGGCATGGGCTTTGCGATCAAACTTGCTGGGATAACTACGAGCGAGGTACTCCGTTTCGTTCTTTTAAGCAAGGAAAGGGAGATGACATTGGCCTCTGAAATGAAGACTTGATGCAGACAACAGCAATGCTAATAATCAAGCATTAACAACAAAAAACTCTCCTCGAGGCCCACTCTTCAACAAATGCAACTATGGTGGAGACAAATAACGAAGAACGTAACTGCATGCTTCAACACTCAGATCGAAGATGTTGATGCTGTACCCCTGGACCTCATTGCTTGATCATGGTTAGTCAATTCTTCGGGAACTCTTAGCATTCACACCCGATTTGCTTCCTCCCTTTGAACGAGAATGAAACACGCATCCGCTGTGGATGGACGTACAACTCATTCATTTCGCAAATATTGTTCACGATTCTGGGCAAGATTTGCGTATTATCTGTCCGAGTTAACGTCTAAGGTCTGCATTCATGGCTGGTCATCATGCTTGCCTCGCACTTTTCTCAACTCATTGCGGGTCCTCGTCTGCCACCACTACAGGCTGCCGGCTGTTCTCGTCTCCACTCGCCCCCGTAGTTCCTCGTGTCACCCTTGTATATGCCCTTGCCTGGACCCGGCCTACCACATCGCTCCTGGGAATTTGCAATCGTATGTCTCGTAGGCCCTGTTTCTCATCTCGCTCCGGCTTCAGTTTTTGTGATGATTCTCGCAGGGTTGGTGTGATGCAATTTGTATGAGCGTGAAGGTGTGGGTGATGGTTGGGAATTTAGGGTTTGGGGTGTTCTGTAGTTGCTGATGGCGTTTTCTTTTGTGGGATCTGCGACGCCTTTCCCTCTGGGTTAGATTGATCCAAGCCCAACGTAAAGGTCTTCATAAGCAACTTAGTTTAAATTCAAATTTTAGTGGGCTAATCTGTGTGCCATATATTTCCCAGAGTCTATGAACATGAGACTTCTTAAAGAAAATCAAGGTGTCACCTGTGACTTGGCGGCTCGTTTTGCGAAGCTCGGTGTGAAGAATTCTGCTGCCCGTTCAGAGATTTATCCCCCTATTGAACCCAACCGCACTGGTTTTCTTCAAGTGTCGGATATTCATTCGCTTTACTGGGAAGAAAGTGGTAATCCAGAGGGGCAGGTGGGAACAATCTGAACTCGTCACATGCCTCTCGTGTCCATGTTCTCTACTTTACAACCTTCCAAGTGTGGAAATGCTGTGCTTACATGATTATGCTTTCTCTGTTATGGTTTCATGAAGTATTGATTTGAGGGTACTATAATCTGCAGCCGATCATATTCCTGCATGGCGGACCCGGAAGTGGCACAAGTGGTGGCAACCGGCGATTTTTTGACCCAGAATACTACCGCATCATCTTGTTTGACCAGGTAGGGTGTTCTCCTGTCTGCTATCCTTCAATGTGTAATAAAAAATCTCATTGGAGTAAGAACCAAGTAATTAATGTTGAGGACTGGTATAAATGGTGCGATTTGATTAACAGAGAGGCGCAGGCAAGAGCACTCCACATGCGTGCTTGGAGGACAATACGACATGGGCCCTGGTTAGTGACATCGAGAAACTTCGGGAGCATCTGAAGATTGAGAAATGGCAGGTGAGTAGCCTTCCTGGTTGGGAAACTCATTTTCGTTCACTCCGGCTCTTTGTCCATATGTGGAAGTATCTTCAAGCCTCAAACATGTAACCCTACAAGATACTTCCGGCTATTTTAAGTTATTTTCCATATGATGAGCATTTACAGGTCTTCGGGGGATCGTGGGGAAGCACGTTGGCTTTGACGTACACACAATCGCATCCAGAGAGAGTGGGTTGCTTTCATCCTTTCATTTACCTACCATATATGCCTCCACTGTGCAGTTGAATGCAGCTTAGGTCCCACCTTTGCATCTACCATATGAATGTTGTATGAATTCCTGCCATCAGGTCTTGTTGAAGTCTTTCTTGCTGCCACTATGAATAGTTCTAACGGTTTAAAAGTCCATGGTGCGGCTTTACTAACACATTGGTACTCAGGTAACTGGAGTCATCATGCGAGGGATATTCTTGTTGAGGAAAAAGGAGATCGACTGGTTCTATCAGGGAGGCGCAGCTGCAATCTATCCTGATGGTGGGGAAAAGATCCTTTTACTTCCTCCTTCAATCTTGCAGTGTAGTTAATGTTCGTATCGGCAACTTCTCTTGAATGTGAATTTGTCTTGCCACTATTTTCAATGTACATCTTAGGTACTGCTGTTGTTTTTTTCTTTTTTTCTTTTTTCTTTTAATCTTAATTAATTTGCGGTAGTGATAGTTGTCTGATCACATGCAATGAAACTCTTCCTTGCAAGGGGGCATGCAGCTTGGGAGCCATATCGTGACCATATTCCAGTAGAAGAACGCGGCGACTTTGTAGAAGCCTACAGTAAGCGTCTAAATAGCCCAGATGAATCAGTTCAGGTATTCCCTGTCATACAAACTTTTGGATCGTCATTCCACATGATTATTTTTGTCTTTATTGATTTCAATGAGATATCTAGACTTTTGTTTGAAGAAAAAAAAAAAAAAGTGATTGGAGTTGAGTTACAATTACATGCACTGAATGTGTCTTGTTTTCTCAGCTTGCAGCGGCGAAGGCCTGGACTAACTGGGAGATGGCAACTTCATATTTAGTGCCAAATGATGAATCTCTGAAACGCGGTGAAAATGAGAAATTCGCCTTGGTACGTCATTTTTCACCTCGAAGTTTCTTTTAGTCCCTGACTGACTGGGTGAAAAATTAAGTTACTTCCCAATACCAATCTTCTTGCCGTAATCTTCCCGATAATCAAGCGCTGCGAATGACGTGGGGACTATCGGTGATATCCCTCTGCGAATTTTGCAACGTTTACCAGATTTTGCTTTTGTCTTGGTATTCGGTGCAGGCCTTTGCACGAGTTGAAAATCATTATTTTCGGAACAAGGGTTTCTTCCGAACCGATTCTTTTCTCTTAGAGAACATCGACAAGATTCGGCACATTCCTGCTGTAATTGTTCAGGTTAGCAACAACTCGTTCCTGGTGATCTGTCGTTAGATGGTCATGCATATCAATTTTATCTTTATCACAAAATATTGCTGTCCTAGAAATCTTCTACCAGTTTTCTATTCTTTTCAAACCTAATCAGTAGCTACATGTACAGGGGCGATATGATATGGTTTGCCCCATGGTATCGGCATGGGATCTACACAGGGCATGGCCTGAAGCCGACTTCAGAGTAAAAACCTAACCGGCAAATTCTTAAGTATATGTGATAGAGAACCGCATTCTTCTACTGATATTGAAGTTAGCTAACAGATTGTTTTGCCACCAGTTTGTCTTGTAAAGAATTTATTGGTATATTTTGGTAAATTTTGGACCTAATTCTGTATGAGGTTACATACAATTCATAGGATGCTCATGTTGCTAAAATTGCCTGTATGCAGCTTGTAACTTCGGCTGGCCACTCTGCGAACGAGCCCAGCATCGCTGCGGAGCTAGTCACAGCCTGTGAACTTCACAAGGCCCTCGTGCAGAAGCAGCTTTGAAATTCTTCTGAGCATTCGAGAAAAGACGGGAGTAGTTGGAGCTGGTTGCTGACTAAAGATTTATGTTGATAAAAGTTGAAATCTTTTTGGACTTGTGATGTTTCATACTCTGGGGCCCGCATCGAAGCCAACACACAGGATATGATGTTTGTATCGCCTAGCCTCATGTTTAACTTCGAAGGAAAGTATATGAGGATTTTATTCTTTCTCTCACCCGTTAACAATCCATGTACTTCACGCTCAGCCAAAATATTGCAAATTCCGATCCCGTTTATTAACATAGTGTTGCCTTTTTTAATTTGCATTAGACCCACCTCAAAAGATAGATGTTACAAAAATAAAAGAAGCAATGCCAAAAATTGCTTTAAATTCCCAATAAATGATTTAATCCATATCATAGCCTCTTCTCATTTTTACTCTATCTCCAAAAGCCAAGATTTCTAACTGACAACTTTTCTTCACCAAATGAAAGACCTTTACAAGAGTTTTGGACCATGGCCTTCCAAAGTGGGCTTCAAAATGTAAAAGAATACTACAAAGTATGTGGTATTACAAAGAATGCAGAGAAAATCCATTGTTACGCTTTGTACTTGCAAGATTTCAATTATATATTTGGTTCAATATTAATTTCAATTAACTCACACAATTATTATATATTTCGCTTCACACAATGTAGAAGGGTTGCTAATTGAGTACCATGTCACTGCTGTACAACATATTTTGAGCAACTATTTTAGCATTGTGTGGAGACAAGTTCGTGTGGTGGTGAAATTTGCGCGTGTTTGACACTCAAACTGTGGCTATTGTTTTACTACACGTTCACTATCGAGTTACTTCAGAAGCTGACGGAGTCTTGAGTGGTACGTCCGTTGCGTTGTACAATAGCATTTGTTTTTAATTGTGTTGTTGCTTTGCCTGATGTATGAACGATGCGGTGTAAACAACAATGTATATGTGTTCATACTTAGATATATTATCTAAATACCACAAAATGTAGTGATTTTACTTGCTGCAGCTTTCTTGTATGCAAAAATCAAACCTACATCTTTGGGTTCAGGAACTAACAAGAATTCACTACAAAGACACTCATTTTGAAAACTCACATCCGCACGCGTAATCTCAAATCCAGTGTGTTGATATTCATGCTCTGCAGAGAACTAACAGTCACAAAAGAGTGTTTGTGTTGTGTTGATGACACACCAAGGACCAGGAAGAATGCATGTGGAACCAAAATTACTTCTTTTCGGCTAGGGCTTGGTTCCCCCCAAAAGATTCGAGTTAGAATCAACGATTCAGCCATTTGGCAACTGCAGGCTATTCCGTCTCATTACCTTAAACAAGACAAGAAACTCGAAACACAAATGTAGAGAGTTAGACTGAACTAATAGGAAAATCATAACTTGACTCACTGAAATAAACCAGTTGAGTAACACGCATCGGAAGTGGCATAAAAAAATGAAGGATCAACAAAAAACACCAAAAATCAACTGCGAATCTCAGGTACGTGTTACAAAATTTGCAGAGTACACTGAAATCCAATGCATGTTTTTAACACTCCAGTATTTAGTTGAACCGGACGTGATGCCTAGAAGAGCTGAGTACCCTTGCCCTTCTTGTCTCCTCCAATCTCGAAATGCTTGCATCGCTGCAGAATGTAATACTACGTATTAGGCGCTTGAAATTGAAGAGTGATCATTGTGAAACCGCTTGAGTGAAATGAGACATAACACCCAAGAAAAAGGAGAGCGGGGGGGGGGGGGGGGAAGATGACTCAAAGGGACTTAGAAATACGGAAAAAAACTCATTAGATTTGAGTTAGCGGATGACAAAAACTTCCAAGGTAATTCTCTTCAGAAACAGTCGAGCCCCAGAAAAGACGAGAGTTAAATTACCTTGATAGGATGTTGTGTCACGTGCTTGCAGGCCTGGCATTGCAACCTAAGCACAATCTTCTTCGTGGTCTTAGCCTGAACGCACAAGATTCTCGTGAGCATAGTCACAAAGTAACATATACAATCACTTAATTAAATAGTTAAATATTTAACTGCATGAGATTTAGACAGCCACTGAAAGCAGAGCCACGTGACTACGGATAGCTTCAAGACATACGACAGAGTTTAGCTAACCTTCTTGTGAAAGACGGGCTTGGTCTGACCTCCGTATCCGGACTGTTTCCTGTCATAACGCCTCTTTCCTGCCAGAATGCAGGGCAGGGTTGTTCAATAATCAAGCAGTATGCAATACTACTTAACATATAACATTACTTAGGCATTAAACTCTAGACTGTTCAAGAATAGTCTGAATTCAAAGCAGGATAGTCACTTCGATATCAGCAAAATCTCCGTCACGGCGCAAATCTCTCAGGTAAAGTCTATTCAACTCTAATATGCATCGATGTAAAAAGGCTAAGACGTCCGTCTTGGTAGCAATTCAAAAAATATTAGAATGTTCATTTTGGAAAAGAAACACAAAAACAAACACATTTGCATTGCTAGGTCCTGAAGACAAGGGTAAACTGTAAGTACATACCTTGGGCGTACAAGCTGTCCTTTCCCTTCTTGTACTGAGTCACCTTGTGAAGGGTGTGCTTCTTGCATGCCTTCCCCGGGCAGAAGGACTTCTTCGTCTTCGGAACGTTCACCTATTCCATACCGTCAACAAAGTTACGAACCCAAATCATACAGTCTCGCAAACCTCAAATTCAACCAGCACAATCACTCAGATGTGATAACCTAGGGCTCACCCATCCGCCCATCAATCCTATCAAATAACACCAACAATCCAACCACTAGCCCAATGCGAAACCCTACGAAAATGCTGAACACGACAGATATCAACAACTAAAATACATTCACAGTTGCTTCAAAACACGCAACGATCCGCCTCAAAATCACAAAACCCTAACCCTAGACTCGCCAGTTTACGCCCAAATAAAACGCCCAGTAGTGTGAAATCCCGTAAGAAACCCCCTAAGCAACAAAACACATCCAAGGAAGAAACGCAACAGCATTGTACCATCGTGGCCGCGACTAGGGCGCTCCTACTGCGACGCAATGCAACGCTACGGTGACTGGAAGCGGAAAGGACGAGCAGTGCACCCTGCTGTGGAATTTGTTCCCCTCTCCGCCGCCGAAGACGGGTCTTCGCGCAGGATCCCGGGCCGGGCCCAGCCACACGCTCCATCCCAAGTTCCAAACACTTATTTCATCCGTCCAACAGCTTTCATGAAATGAATATTTCATTCGCCGTTGTAGGTTGACCCTAATGACACGTCTCACCTTGTGTTTCGCAGTGAACATGCCTGCCCCGAATCCTCGCGATTTGCGACTACTGTAGCTTCTGCAGTGATTGTGGGTGTACCATTAAACTGTGCTACCAGACGCCGCCGAGCCGGATGGCTTCTACAATTGCGATGTACTTGTTGCACTACATTCTGCAGAGCGACTTTGTTTCGGACTTTAGCATTTGTTCGTCGTCTCGTGGTGCACTTCAGGAGGGTAAGGTGTGTTGCAATCGCAATTTGGATGGTGGAGTCTCCCGCTTCTTGGGGTTTAAACTTCAAGTTTTTTTGGTGGAATGTGATGGTTGAAACCCCAGTGAAGGTTACATACCCTTTGAAATGAAGATGATGTTTGCACCGTCGGAGTCGTCTGCTTTGCAATGGTGTCATCGTCCTGTACTTACTCTGGGGTCTGTTGTTGGACTTGCTCCTGAACTGTCGCAGAGACTCTCTTCGTGGTTACATACCATCCGACCGGCTAGAATTCTATCTGCAGTCGCGCGTCTAATACTACTGCTTCCTTCACGATGACGAGCAATAGTATGGGCGCGAAGCATGTTCTTCTGGTCAGCGTAGTTGTACTGTTGCTAACAGGGGCGACATACTACACCATGTCTTCACATGGCTACACTGTTTCTTTTCCCGGCCGCAAGACCTTTCCGGGGTTCAAACTCGTAAATGACATGGTTCTCGAAGGTGATTCTTCTTACACTTGCTCTCGATGTCAGCGTCATCTCTTTTATGTTACCGACTGAGGTTTATTTTTCTTTTTTGCAGTTTTGTGACCCCACGCAATGGTTGCTTTCCAGATTATGTTTATTAGCTACTTATCCATGATGTGACTTTCATAGTATTTGTTATCATGAAATCATTTGATATGATCGGTCATGCCTACAGAAAGAACTAAATGTCTTGTCTTCATTGTTGGTACAAGATAATATTCAAGTGGAAGGTATGATGGACAGCTCGGCAGACTCCACAGTCGTCGAAAACGTGATGGAAGTAGTGGAGCCCGAGCAAGAAGGCACAAGCGGAATTGAAATCGTGGGGCCAACGGATGCCACTGATTTCAGCATTGTGATTGTGGAATTAGAAGCTCTTACTGCAGAATCTGTCGAGTCTGAGACGGTCTCAGAGGACACAAGTGAGGCCGACCAGCAATGGAACCAGGAAGGCCAAACTGAGACCATGCAAGCAGAAGACAGTATGGATCTTTTTCTAGATATTCAAAAGAACGATGGGGAAGTTTCACAGCCGCAGACTGCAACCAGCACCGAAGAAACTTTAGTTGAAACGAGACCACAGAGGGTAATTCTGGAATCTGATGATTTCAGTACTGATGGTTTCATTCCTGATCCTAATCGCAGACCACAGGAATTTGTAAGCTACCTCCAAAAGCAGGATTTGAAACACAGGAAAGTGGAGGGGATCATTCAAAACTGTCTCAAAGAGGATGGGTGTGGCACAGTTGAGTAAGGGTTGAATCATCGACAGCAGTATTGTCCTGGCTTGATCACAAGCCTGGCAAAAGGTTTGTTCTCATGTGCTTGCTGGAGGATGTTCGTAGGCTTATGCATCGATGCTTGAAAGATTTTGTGCGAGGTATGCACAGTGGAAGGTGATAAAGCTGGTATTCGACAACGCTGGATCGAAGACAGTAGATTTTATGTGGATATCAGCAAGAATCTGCCGCTGGAATTGGCTGCATAAACTGTCAAGCTTTTATGGAAGAAATTTGCTTCTTCTTGTGATGTACTCACATGATGCTAATGGTTGAAATTGACATGGCCGAGAATTTGCTTGAGGACCATTATATATTTGTTTGAATTGAAGATTCATTTCATACCTCGGCCCACTTTCTGTTTGTGCACTGAAAAGAAATAAGATTGGTGGCTCCACAATCGTAACTGCTATTAAAATTATTTAGTTGATTCATCGAAGTTTTGTGGTTAAGCAGAATGAGTCTCGTCCTTGCTTTTCTTTGAGTTTTTTTCTCTTGCAGCCTTCCATTTGGCACGAATATGAAACACAACAGGTCATGTTTCGACAACAAAGAATCCGCTGGGTTTTGCATAAATCTTGTTTTGTACCATCTCTAACAGTCGTGCAATCAACTGTATCCAGTACATCTTAGAGCCATTGGCATCTCTGACAGGAATCGTACAAAGCCTGTCAGTTGTAAGTGGAATGATTCACAGCAACTGATTAACCTTCAACTGTTGTGAATCCGGTCAATTACTGATTACGTCGTAAGTACCAGCCGATTTGAAAATGAATATGCAATCTTCAACTTGGGACTGGGGAAACGTTGCTTGAGATATGCACTAGTTCTTGGGAATTCTTTGCATATGCCCTCTATATGGGATTAAACACAACAAAAATAAGAGCAGAGGCCCGAACGTAGAATGCCGCGGCGAAAGGTTTCTGTGTACAGAAGCACGAGTAACAATAACTACACGAAAAAGAAGACCAAGCTTCGACAGATCAGATAAAGACAGAAGTAATGATTCTGTGACATACCCTACTGGTAACTACAAACGGCGACCCATTGTTCACATGACTCCTTGTCATCCTCAGCTATAAATGCTGCCCGCGAAGTTAGATGGTTATAATTTAGGGATCGGCAGGTATACCATCTATGATCGTCACATTCAACTTATTGTACAAATACCCTACCAACGTATTGAAATATGCTCAAAATCTCACGTCCTCACTACAGATGTTCCCTACTGAGCTACTCTTCATACTTAGTACCACCAACCACTTGAAAAGTTGTGCCCACTAATACTGTCCATAAAGTTCAATGCAAGGCTTAATGTGCACTGGCAAGTAAGAAACATCTACTTCCTAGACTAAACTACTGAATGAACCTGCAGTATATTCCCTGTAACGCACATGCATGGACTTTGCGTTTAGTCACAAACAACTAAACGCTTGACATGAAGGCTGATTGGATTGTGTTGCTCATTCGGGAGGTCAAAGTTGAGGCCGCAAATTGCTGGATCTGTTTCTTCGCATCTGATCAAGAACAATGCCTTGGGTCAAGGGGAGATGGCATGGACCATAAAAGGGCTTCACTGAACCCAAGCAGGAAAACATAAATATGATCACCCCACCAAATGAGAAGTACGCAGAACGGGGGGTTTTAGGCGCCGTTCCACCTCTCTCTAATAACTTGTTGTAAAGAGCACATAGGCATCCATCTCAAACGTACTGACTGCCACAAGAGATAAGCAAGATAAATTACCTTTTCGACATTTTGTGAATCCAACTATGTTGGCTGCATTCAGGATTATGGCAACGCCAACTACAAGTAAGTAATCAAAGTTGAACTTGATCACAGCAACTATACCAAGCGCCACCCACACCATAGGCTGAAAAACAAAGAAACACACATTTAACTTGAATTAGATTACGGTTACCTAGAACTGACAGAATTACATCAAAGTACTTCTGATACACGAACGCACATGTGGATTTGACCATAGATTGAACAAACAGAGCACGGATTATTGTCACGTCTGCATCCGGTACTACAGGTTTCTGAGTCAAGTGTAGAAATGGAAAAATATACTTAGGAGGTTTAAGAAACTCACTGTGAGATACAACGTCCACCAAAACAGCCAAGCATCCTTCTTGTTCAATGTCTCCAAGGTCTACGGACAGCACCCACAATCACTCGAGTCAACATCTCGCAACTCTCGCTCGATAGCAATCTTAAATAATTCTACACTATTCCTTCAATACCTTCAAACTAGCATTTCAGAAACAAAGAATAGACACAATCCAGTCCCACATGCGCGTGTAAAACACTAAGCTCGTGTATTTCAGCGCAGCATCGCGCAATCAACGCAGTTTCGACAGGAAGCTGGAAGTATCAAATACGTCCGACAAAGCCAACTAGAACATACGAGGCACTTGCGGAGGAAATAGTGAACTCAAAAGAAGCACAACAGCCAACCTGCTGGTCCAGGGACTCAAAGTGCCACACACTTTGACCTTGCTCATCTACTTCGTTCCACCACCGCAGTCCCACCAATATTCGACCACTTACATTCTTGACAGTCCAGAAATCCAACGCTATCAAGAAAACCGTGACGACAAATTGAATCACGAAGCTTTGAATAAATATGGAGCACAGAATGTAAAACGCAAGTGCTGAAAACTGCATTGCAAACAGAGGCAGATGTCAGGAAAGCCTACAAAACCATTGCATAGTTCCGTGCTATCGAATACATCGACATCATTACAAAAAGAACCGAACAACAGGTCCGGAACAATGCCTACCTTGAACAGAACTGTAAACAGGCATACCCCAGGATGCGCATACTGCTCTTCTGCCTGCAAAGCACCATATTCAAGAGAGAAGCATTCATTAAGTCATGTTACACTTGTAAGCAACCCAATAGCTACACTTGAACCTGTCAAAAAAAAACTACATCACATGTATCCGCATCTAGGTAGGTGCACTGAAGTAAGCCATAAAGGTTAAACACCGTCCAAGTTATCCTGGAAGAATAACTACACTGCAAAACATGTCAAGCATGCGAATAATGAGACAAATGTTCCTAGCCTAGCAAGTTAAATTGACTGATAGAACAAGAGGAAGCTGAACGAAGAGTAGTAATTACAGTGACTTCAGTTCATTAAAAGTAACTGAAAGGAAGAGCATGGAGAGACAAAGTGAATCAAAACGATTTCACGCCACATTGATTCTGCTAAAAGTATGCTCAATCACCGATGCTCTCTATTTGGCACCTGCAACGTAATACATTACATGCTTACGAAGAAAAGCCATCAGGAAACTTAACAGCATTCCATACCAGCAAACCCAGAAACACGTCCTCGATGCCTTGAGATATGGGTCATTGTTACAATGAAGAACTCACACCCTCCGCACCCCACTACAGCTCAGGGTGTGATTCTCGATCTAGTGTGATGTTAAAATTAGCAGTATCAATATCTACAATTTAAGGCGATGTGAACGACCCGTACGTTGCGAGAAAAGACCTTCGAGGACCTAGGCCATAGCTGTAACGATTTCGAAAAACACAATCATTAAAATTACGCTATTCATTTTCCCAGGAGAACTAACAAAACAAGGCAAGGTGCAAGGGCAGATCATATAAACCCTAGAGGCACCCCTCGATTTGTGAGCCCTGTCGATATCCTACAACCCAGAGAAGTCATCCACACCAGTCCAATGCACTAGCCTGCGACACTCCACCCCCATTGATCGGCACTCCGATTGTAGAGATTTCTAACACAGCTGATACACACACCTCATCCTCTGTGTACTCACTCCAATTCACGATTTGAGAACAAGCAGCAAGCGCCTGGCCAGGCATAGAGAAACGAGACTAAATCGAAGCCTCAACCATTCTCCTCAGAGGACGACACCCATCACGCAAATCTGCTTATTATCAACCCACATTGTGACTACAACTTCCCAACCATTCTGCGATAGTGCGATCCACGCGAGAATCGACAAGAATGAAATATCACGGCCCGCGAGGGCGCAAACTGACCATGGTGGCAGGAGCAACTGCGGCACGAGCGTTGCCGCCCGATCCAGCTTCCGATCCCAGATGAAATGGCGACAAGCAGGAGGAGGAGGAGGAGGAGGAATCGGGGGCGATGGCGCTGCGGAGATGGATCGGCGAGCAGACGAGGAAACGAGATCGGAGGCGCTGCGCGAGTCGGACATCCAGCGGCGATGAATTTAGCCCTCGGCGACAAAGCCCGTTCTGCCAGTGTGAACGCCACCCCGTTGATTAGTCCTACGTGGCACCAATAAAACATAAAATACTTCACTTCTAAAATAAAATTATATATATATGTATGTTCAATCATCAAAAATAACACTGCAATTTGACACAGAAATTCTACACATATAAAATTTTGTATTTAAAACTGAATACATAAATTGGTTTCATATATATTTGCAACATATATGAAACCAAATACCAGATTGTTTTTTATTTGAGTGAATTTCAATAGAAAAAAATATTTTACTATTACTTTTTAAATCATAGTTGTAATATCAAAATTATTACAGTTGAAATGATTTTTAAAAAAAACATATATAAAATATTATTTCTATTTATAGATTTTATAAATTATTTAAAGAATTACACACCACCTTGAACTTAATCAAAGAGCGTAATTCTTTACAAAGTTAAATCAAATGGATGATTATAATATGCATTAATAAAATATCCTTTTACTTATTAATTACTTGGTTAAAATTTTTGCTACAACAGTCACTTTGGAAGATAATTGTGACTTAAAAGCAGCATTTTCAGATGAATACAAGTGAAATATAAATTAAAAAAATATCAATATTGTTAAAAATACATAGAATTTTCATTTGATTGGAAGGTGGAATCATGAATGATAAATAAAATAAAATGCATTTATAGTTTCAAAAATCTTGCACTAGAATTATTTTTTTGGTTAATTTTAATAGATATTTAAGAATTTATAGTTGACACAAACAAGTCTCTACTAAAACATAAAAATCTTAAAATTTACAATAGTACTATCAACATGTGCAAAATGTACATAATGTTATTAGTACTAATTTGGTGAAGAAGAAGAAATTGACACTATCAAATGCAAAAAAATAATAGAAATATTAGAAATGATTGATAAATTACTTAATGCACAAATCTAATTGATATTTCAATTTATTACATAATTAATTTTTATATACATGATAAAGTACTAGAAAAAAATGTGTTGTAAGAACTCAAGCAATCACCAAAGATATGACACTAAATAAATAAATAATTAATTAATTAATAAGTTTTCTGTCTATGAAAGTTACATAAAAGTGAAATAAAATTACTTCTTTGATATCACATAAAAAAGTGATGTATAAATAATTGTATTACTTTACATTGAAATTCTGATCATATTTGAAAAACACAAAAAGAAGTTTTTAGAAACCAAGTTTGAAAAAAATTATAAAATAAATAACTAAAAAGCTTTTAAATTCTCTAATGTAGAAGAAGACATATCAATTGTCTTTCACTTGATATCAACATCAAGTTGGTAAATATTTTAAAAGAAGAATGTAAAAATATTTTATAATTTATAATTTTATTTTTTAAAATCATATTAAAGATAGAATGATTGATATATAAAGAGGTGGAATTAATATTGGTATTGCATTTATAGTGAGTAATATAATCTAATATGTAACAAGGGCCAATTCTATGTATAAAAATTGTTAAAGAAAATTGTTCAATTCTTTAAAACACAAAGCGAGATAAATATATATATATATATATATATATGTAAATAAATAATTATAACAGAAAATTGAAGTATCATGATCCAACATCTAGACAAACTAATGATACCTAGTATAGCATTAGTTTATAACCAGGTTACGTCGAGGCGCCTGCCAGATTAGTTTGTAGCTTAGTGTTGCTAGTACTCCTTCAACCAAGAATGGGGTAGGATTGATGGAGGTCCTCCAACGCCAGAATTACATTGCTGTTGCTTTTCTGCAGGATAACCAGAAATACACGAATCGTGCTCAACAGGAGGTCCATAGAACTAATATGAAAAAATAATAATCTCAACGATTTACATTTGCAATTGTGCCCAGCATTACAAATTCGAGCTGTGATCCAGGCTCTAAGTCAGAAGAGGCATGTACATAAAAAAGTACTATCTGATGAAACTAGTTCATGTTCATGCAAGTTAAAAAGCTCCTAGGACTTAAACGTTCAGCTCACGTTGTTTTACTTCTGAATCTGTAGGAAAATCCAAAAATTATTCCCATAACAATCCTTCCAGCTCTTGCTTTTCTTTCTCAGGAAGCTCGGAGTTCATCTCCCTCCCGCAAACAAATGCAGCTCTGAAAGTCAAAAATCCCCAAATAATGAGTGAAGCACTCCCTTCTCTCTTGACTTCATCTTCGCAACATACACTAAAACCATGATACTGACTTTTGAAGAACGACATTATCACAGTGCATATAACCTAAAGTAATGTGAAATAGCGATGACAAAAGAGATGGTTACCGGTCATACAAATGCGTAGCCACTTCTTTACTCTTGCTTGAGCCTAAGACATGAGCTTTTCCATCCACAACTATTGAAGCCTTATAGAATTTCTTCTTTGTCCAAGTTACGCCTTGTAGCAGAGGAGCCACAAGAGTAGCCTCCTGTGTCTTGTTTGATGTCATCGTCATCTTTGTTTGAGAGTCTGTTGAATAGAAGTTTAAAGGCATCTTACAATGAAGCCAATGTATCAAATCCAGACAATAGGATATGGTCCAAGACTCATCCAGCAATAGAACATGAATACATGTTTAAACACTGCATGCTTCAACAGTAAAACTGCAGATTTGTCTGACATAAACTACGCATAATTACCACTGCCGACAGAAAAAAAAAGCCCGGTAACGATTATCGAGAAGGTAGGATCAAACCCTGCTTAATCGCCAATGGTTTCAGGCGATTGACAGGAGGGTCAAAAGGGGCTATCAATGCATTCCTCTGTCCACTGAAAAACCTGAACAATGAAATCATCGATTTTAATTCAGGTAATGCCCAGCTTGTTAATGCATTGATACAACATATATCCTTAATTGAGCTTCTACTACAGCTGTGGAAGAAATGTGAACAGGTATAAAACTATCAATCAAACTTCTTTATGTACTTGGATGTGATGCCTATGTACATGTTCTAGATAAAAAATGCACTAAGCTTGATCCTAAAAGCAGAAAATACATTTTTCTAGGCTATGTTGAAGGTACTAAGTGCTATCATCTCTATTATATTGAAAAGAGCTCAATAATCAAGAGCTGTGATATTAAGTTTGTTGAATGTGAGAATATTAAGCAAACTAAAGGAATTTTAGAGGTTTCTAATGACAAGTCTTTAGAAACAATGGTTAAGATTGAATCTATGGACTTTACATATGATTTTGAGAGTGAAAGTAAAGATGTAGTGAGAGATTTAGACAATGATAACAATCAAAAATATCATATTATTGAATCTTCATCTTTAACAAAGAACATTTGATTGCAAGCTTGTATATTTGGACATCAACAAGTTATTACAACCACACCTCCAATCCTCCTTCTACCTCCACCTTCACCTATGCTAACTTGTTCACGAGCACGTGACTTGACAAAACAAGAAGTGATTGATGAATCAACATTGGCTTGGATGCCTTCCAATTCATTTATATCTTTAGTATGCATGGCACATGCTTTTTATACAAGCACTAAAGAACCAATTATATTTTGGAGAAATCCATTACATCTTAGGCATACAAATTATAAGAGACTAAGAAAGTCATATAATTTATCTCAGTTAAAAAAAATATTTAGAAAATATTATTAAAAGATTTGACATGGAAGATTATAAATCTTTACTTATATCTTTGGATTCTAACAATAAATTATCAACAGACATGAGTCTATAAATTCATGAAGAAGTTGAAGCAATGAAGGATGTTCTATATTAAAGTGTAGTTGGCAGCTTAGTTTATGCAATGATAGACATTCAAGCTAATATTGTATATGCAATGGGATTTGTTAGCCAATACATGGCAAATCTTGGCCCACAATATTATATAGACGTTAAGTGGATTTTTTAATATCTGAAAGGTACATTAAATGATGTGCTATAATACAATGGAAGCTCTTTGAATTTGTAAGCAGTTGATTATTGCAATGCAGATTATGTAAGAGACATTGACACTCAATATTTAACTATTGGCTATATATTTTTGTTGGCTGGTGGTACTATCAATTGGAATAGCAAGAAACAACCAACAGTTGCATTGTCTACTAGTGAAGCAAAGTATATGGTAGCTACTCATATGACAAAAGAAGTAATTTAGCTTCACAAATTATTTAAAGATATTGGATTTTCACAAGACAGTCCTATGACTATTTTCAATGATAATCAAAGTTACATTATTCTTTCAAAGAATTCTATATTTCATACTTGTATTAAGTGATGATTTATTTATCTCCAACTCAACATCATTGCAAATAATTGAGATTAAATAAATAAATAAATCATCACTTTATGCAATGATTTATTTATCTCTAACTCAAATGGACCTTGATAATAAGTTAGTTGTTAGTATGTTTGTACTAGAAAGTCTTTATCATTTGACTATAAACTTGTACTATAAGAGTCCAAAACGGAGGCTCATTTCATGTGGTTAGTTCTTTTGAATCCTTCTTGGTTAGGTGGTAAGCTCATTTGTATTTGCATCATTAAGCTTCTATTTTAGTAATATACTTTTTTATATTTTTTATATTTTTAACACTATTTATACTTTTGAATTGTAAAACTACTAAAAAATTAAATAAATAAATAGTGAACTATCCAAATACAAAAATATTTGAAATTTTTTTTTACAACAACCATACATAAGTGAATTTGAAATTAGTTTTTTTTTTTCATTTTTTTTCATTTTTTTTCTTTTTCTTTTGCACTAAACTTTTTTTTATGCTTAAGTGTGATTGTTTCATTAATCAAATACTTCTTCGATGACAAAGTAAATTTATTCATTTATAACTTTGATTATTTTGAGTAATTGAAAAATTTACAATACAAAAATGTTAAATTTTAATTATAATAATATTTTAAGCAATTTCATTATTTGGTAAATTCTGATTATTTTACTAGTTGGTGTTTTGGTTACAAATACATGTAGGAATCTTAATATTTGAACATGTGATATTACACTAGCTCTATTAAATTATAAATTAATTCTAGAAAAAAAATTTTAAAAATATTACTCATGAATATTTCTACTAAGATTTTTTTTTTTTTTTTTTTTTTTTTTTTTTGTTGTTGTTGTTGTTGTTGTTATTGTTGAGTTATATAATTTTATTTTATACTTACTCAAGTAAAAGAAGGTTACAAAAGTATAAAGTGAAGTAGAATAACTATAATGATGAAGTTTTTATTGATTTTTCTAATTATTGAGGAATGACACATATTTAAATGAGTAATTTATGCTAAATCGATTTAGTTTAATAAGAGAAAAAATTACAATATTTTCTAACAAGATCTTAAATATTTATCTTATTTAATAAGGACAAGGATAAAAGATTAAATTTTCCAAGTGAATGAAGTGTAAAAATTTATAAAAGATAATATAAATCTTATAAGATCTTCAAAATTATGTTTTACTTTCAATAACTTTGGGACAAATCCACTTTACTAGATAAATCAAAGTCAAGGGGTTTTTATACCTATAAGCCTACTTTGAAAGACTATGGTTCTAAAGTATTACAAGGATTCCTTGCTTAGTGAAGAAAAACTCTCTCTTAGAAACCTTAGTTTTTGGAGATTAAACAATGTGAAAAGAGATCATGAAATGTACCAAATCATTCTTTTATTTGTAGTCTACATGTGTTAGTTCATATCTTGATTCTAGCAATTATAAGAAATCTTTGAAAGTTTTTTTTTTTTTTTTTTTTTTTTTTTAATTTTAAAATTGATTTTAATATTTATTTTTAGAATTTTTTGACATGGCTTCTTGAATTTTTTTTAAAAACCACTTGAGATGGGCCGAATAGGAATCACAAGAGACAATATTGCTCATAGCATATAGAAAAAAAAAAATGCTTCTATCTCATCTTTTCTTTGTAGGGCCTTTGAACTAATTTTTCTAAGTAGAAAGCCAACTAAGTGAGGCTTCTTCATTTCAACCAATCAAAAGATTTAAAAGTTGTGGCCTCTCACCTTGTCCACTAAGTATAAAGATCCCTTCATAAAAGTTTTTTAATGTACTCTTAACAATTCTATATTATTAAATACCATATCTAGTTTAAAAAAAAAAACAAAAAACAAAAAACAAAACAATTTAATATATCTCATTAAAGAATAAAAAAAGATTAATAATAGAATGTAATAAAATGCAGAGTTTTAAAAACTAATATTCTATATGTTCATTAAATGAATTCTTCCATTCACTTTAAAAAGCTTATTAATTTAATTTGAAAAACCTTTTACTGTCAATTTAACCTAAATTTTTTTAATATAAATAAGAATTTTATTGTGTATAGAGGGGTGTCCAAGCAATAAAAGAGGGGTGTCCACCTGGTAGTTCCCATTATTTATCATGTCCAAGTCTTCACCAATTGTTATCGCATATATTTGACTGAATTGATACCAAATCAAACAACAGCGTGAATACTTTGCAACCAGGCATACTGATATCAACCAATGACATTGCCGGACACATTACCATGTTTTAACATTCCCGACTATTACGAAGTACTGAGTAACACACGTTCACCACCTAAGCACCGCCAATGCAGGGATAACATGCAGCTGAAAATGCTGGAAGATCTCACATTCTCATGGAGCTCTCACACAAAGATAGATGATCGTCGCAAGCGCCAGTTCAATCAGATGCATTCAACAACAATGCATAAACTCCGAAAGACAGCACAAGCCACCCCATCTGCTTATCGTTCACACCACCAACGTCTCATAATCACTGTCAACCGATCATTCTACAACTTAATCCCATTTTCT
This sequence comes from Physcomitrellopsis africana, assembly GCA_036785485.1. NCBI lineage: Eukaryota > Viridiplantae > Streptophyta > Bryopsida > Funariales > Funariaceae > Physcomitrellopsis > Physcomitrellopsis africana. Next base: position 115,992 of record JAWRVF010000636.1, read on the forward strand.
AAGTGGCGTGCATCCTATTTTCTCACATCAAGTGCATCCAGAGTCACTAAACACTAACCTTCCATGCTAACTATATAAAAAAAAAAAGAAAAAAGAAAAAAAAGAAAAAAAAGAAAAGATTAATGGGTGAATTACTTGGTTCTAGTGCCCAACACCTCCAAGAATATGTTATAAATATACAGTTTCAGCAACAAGTTCTGCCACACTAGTGAGTATACATGGAAACTGCTTTTTGGTCGATATGTGTAAACCAACCAGAACTGCAGTGGAGGAGATGGAACTTGTTATTGTGGTTGACCACCATGGTGGAGAATGAGAGTAGATCGGTAGAGCATCGCCAAGTAAAACAGCACCATGACGATCACCAACAAGTCGTCCAATAATCCAACCAATCCCAGCACCCCTGTCCAGCCATCACTCCCAAACGTCAAGTCAACATCCCAAATGTCTGCCTCCTCCAAACTAGTTTACAGGAAGACCATATATTCAAAGTAGATATAAATGTTGGTCCCAAAAAAACTAATTAATCCAATGCTTGAATTTGTGTGAACTTTGTGCTTATCAAATCTATGTTCAAAAGTACGTTCATCCCATTCCAAAAAAAAACCTACGAAACTGCTTCAAACAGCAAAAATTGCAAACAGAAAGAACATACCTTCAGGAATAACATCAAGGGGAGAGAACACGTAAACAGCTAGCAAAACCAACTGCACAAAACACACACACGGGTGTGAGCATAATGTCTGCATCTTAGGAACTGAGTCAGAAAGTGAATTAGACGATCGAAGCAATCCAAACAGGAGACTAATAATCTACATAAGACATAACAAGTCCAGAAAATAAAGCCGTAACATACAAAGAAAAGAATTCGTGTCCGATGAACGAGAGGAATTGCACGTTGTGGATCCATCAATTCCCCAACCATGCGCTGCAGCAGTAGAGGCATGTCTCGAACTCTCTGCAACAATGTAGAAGTGTCAGGTTGAAAAAAGCAACAACTCATGACGGGAACCACAATGACCTTCGACACATTCAAAAGTACCCCATTTCCATGAAGAGCACCCAACACAAGCTATTGAATTTACATCTGAATAAAAGTAACCATATTGTAATGATTAAAATTGAAACATAGGATAATATCACAAGGGTCAAAGTAAAACACCACAAACAAAAACAACCTATCGGTGATCCAGGACCTTACAATTGCAGAGATGGAGAAAAGTACATGAAGCCACACTCGTCTACGAGAGACTTACAAGCTACATTCAATACTGATGTGGGAGGGATACCTGCATAAAGCTGACGGGACCACCCCCAAAAATGCGGTTGTATTTGGCAAGGTCGCGGATTACACGCTCCACTTCCGGATCTTGTTGTTGGGCTTCCGAGACATTAGTTGGGATAAGTAGGGTAATAGCTCGCCTACAAATGGGACATTTGCAAGGTTGCAGCACGGAGCTGTGTTGCCATACTCTCAATATACATTCTCCTGACATATTGGCAACAATCATATAAAAATGAGGAATTGCAGTGTGCATAATATACATTGGGTATTATTTTAGAAAACAAACAAAAAATAAGAAAAGAAAAAATCTTTTGTTCTGCATCACAAAAAATAAAAAATGACTGGAAGAGCAAAATAATCGGCTAGTAGAAGACTAAGATCTATAATTTTCATTAACCATTTCCTTACTTTACCTCCCAGTGGAATACCTAAAGGAACATATACTACAAGGACATACACTGCTTTCAGACATAAGAATACACCCAGGAGTTAAAACTCTCATCGAAATCAATCTAATGACAAAAAGCCTCCAAAAGACACTGCATCAATTTGAGATTTCTGCAACATTAACTTACCACAAAACCAATGAGCACAATTGGCCTGACATGGCATTGTGAAGGAATCATGACACACAGAACAACAGTCGTTGTCCGGCGGCGCATCCATGTGAGCCGCGAAGCTATTGCTACTCGTTGTACGCTCCAGTGGTGGAACAAGGTTACCAATGTCGCGAGTCCGAGTAGTCGTCACACTGCCCCAAAGGTGGCCAAACCAAATCCAAACTACGCTCACTCCCTGCCTCAACAAGCTCAGTGACTGCCTGCATTACAAGGTTCGCATTCAGCTTGTAAGCACGAATTCGTTCTGTACCCCAATCAACAGCTAATACACTCTTAAAAAAACGTGTCATCAACCTAGACCAGGGAATAGTTTCGAAGAATGATAAGTGACGAGTATCATGGAATTTTAAGACCTCTATGAATGAAGGCTCACAACATGCGTAAGTTAGAAATCCTTCTGACATCTTACTTTGTAGAAACATCCGAAAATCAGATCCACAAAAGCAAAGAGAAAGTACGTGATGCCAGAATGTCTTTCAGACACAAGTGACACATGTTCCTCAAGAGTGATCTCCGATCCGATCTCTCACGTCACCAAAGACGAGGTGACGCCGTCTTGGCTGCATGTCTTGATGTGGTCTCACAAATATACACGCCTTAACAACTTTAGGACGCCGTCTCAAACTGCAAGCCTACTATTTCAAAGCTCATCCTGCAGTAGGGACCCTGAATCTCCATTGATAGCAGCTCAAGTACACTCCAGCACGTTATAAGCTATCAAATTCAGCATGGACCATATGCTGACCTAAGGAATTGCTTGGAAGATTGAGATGACCACTCTAGGGTCGGAACAGCTCATTTTCGACTCCAACCTTCAATGACCTAGATGAGAAATGGCGGTATAAAAGATGATATTAAGATATTGCCTTCATTGGATCTGAAGCAGTTTGTCACAGCTCCGAGGTTCGCTTAGAGTTAAATTTAAAGCGAAATTCCGAAACTCACATAATAAACTTCGATGATAAGAACTACAGCTTCTGGATCGAATCTACCGTGTTCTAGAATGAAAATCCGGGAACGATATTTGGACAATTCAATATCGAAAGAACCTAACAACCTGTAACGCATCCCAAATGAACAACAAGAAGAGAGAAATTAAATAGTACAATGAGAAAAAATTAAGTTCACAATTCTGCCTTCCGTTCGCAGGTGTTCATTCCGACAGAACGAAGAAATGTCTCAACCGTCTGGGATCTGAAAGTGGTATTTACTGACAATTAAAGAACACAACTCGCAAAGGCTTTGTCACGAGCATTGCAATTCAGTTTCGCAGTGTAGTGGCCTCATTATGAGGAGCACAAACAACCCCTAGAGAGACAGGTCCACAACTGTCACAATTTCCTGTAAATGAACACTCTATTCCCTTCGAGCAAATAAAATTAGGGTTACCATTCGCGATGTATAACTACACCCAGTCCCAAGACAGATTCGTATACGCATACCATTTTAGAGAACCATAATACATTGCACGCAGGATAACCCTTCGTAGAGAACCTGCCCTTTATCCCTACGTACAACGTCTTGAGCGAGATCAAACTCACATCAGCATCGCTTAAAATTAAACCCTATTTGGTAAAAAATACTTCTGATCCGAGCACTCAGAACTAATCATGACCAACAAAACATGCGCAAGGGAGACAAGCGATGATAAAAAAAGAACACCTACCCCAGAGGCGAACGGCAAAGGAGGACAAAGGGAGCCACAACCAGGGCAGTGTACACCAACTCATCGCCCACCCCGTCTATGATGGGCATCGTCTGCTTCTAATCGACACCCCTCCCCGATTCAACGCCTGCTCCGCTCTCTCTCCCTTCTCTCTCCCCTCTCTCTCTCTCTCCAACCTCTCGATCTGCACTTCCTCTCAATCTCCGCTAATCCCCCTTACTGACGCACCGCCACCGTCACGAAATCCTCACGCTTGTCCCCTGCGCACCTCCGAATCTCCCAATTCATTCCACTTCCAACGCGATTATGGTATACGGCGGACCCACCAATCTCTACTTGCTGCGCAGCACATTGCACGAGGAAGGGTGAGAACTTGGAGCAGAGTGTCTAGTGAGTGGGTGGGTGGGGCAACACAGGCGAGAGAGAGGAGCTCGAGACTTGTCTTTGCCTTGGTTCGGCTTGTTCTGGCGTGGCGGGGTGGCGTGGCGTGGCGATGCGAGATAGTAAGTTGCGCTCCGTAGGGGGTGAGGTGGGCGAATGGAGAGCCTGTTGCATCTGCGAGTGACGACGACAACGACCACACTGCTGCTTCGACGTGGTTCTGATGCTTCTTCGTCTGGGCTGCTGCTTCCAACGCCAACGCTGCCCCGCAACGCGTCTGTCTCCCCTCGGCTTCGAGGCGCTAGGCCTGCGCCCTCCTTGTCCCTTCGCCCTCCTCCACGGAGATAGGTCCCGCGCCCCCCTCTTCTGCGGCAAAACGTAAAAGGCAAAAGTAAAAGGTAAAAGTGGTGGTGTGTCTGCATGGGGGGGGGGGTGTGTGTGCTTTTCATTCCTCTTTGGTGAGGATGTAAAATCTTACGTGTTTTCTTTGTACCTAGTAGACCTGTTATTTAATTTGAAGACCCTACATATTATCCATGAGTGCATAATAAAAAAATATCTAGATTTATCATCTTAAAATATTTGGATTGGTACATAGATTTGATTTTTAAAATAAGCATGCTTTAGGGTTTGTTATACCAATAGTTAAATCATATTTATTTAATTATAATTTATTTGAATATTTGTGGTGGTCATCAAATGATAAGAAGTTATTTCTTTAAATATTTCAAATACTTCAAATTACTGTTTCTTATAAAAATCAAAAAATCAAACATTTATAAAAAAATTTACTTCGTAGAAAATATTTTTTTTAATTGAAATATATATATGATATATAACTTATACCTACTTTATTTTTAAAAATCCACATAAAAATAATTAGATATTTTTCAAAAAAAATTAAGAAGAATTAAAAGCATATTCACATCAAATTAAAATTTGAACATTTAAAATGATTAAATAGAATCTTAATTATAATTTATTTATTTAAAATAAAATAGATAAATATAAACTAAAAAATTATGCTATATTGTTTAATTCCAAATGATATCTTAAATTTTATTGAACCCTAAAATATAAAATAAAAAATAAAAAAATATCAAAAGCAACAAATCTTATAAATTAAAAACTTAGTTAGGATAATAAAATATATATTTTTTCTATAAACTTTAATAAAGTAAACTTTGATAAAGACCATGACTTCTTACTTTTTAATCTGATTAAAAAAAATTATAATTGTTAATATGTAAAATAGTTTCATTGATCTTTAAAAAATTATGAAAATATATATTAAATTTTGAATGTGTAAAAATTCAACAAACATATAATAATTTTAAGTTTAATAATATTTTGTAATATATATTATTGTAATATATATATGTATATATATATAATTAAATAGTATTAAGTAAAAATAGATATATATTAGATAGATAATAGTTTTTTAAGAAATATTTTTTAAAATTAAAAAAAAAAAAGATTAATATTTTTAGATTTTTCTAAATCTATGATGTATCTATTAAAACTTATTGTATATATATATTTTTTATTTTTAAAAATCTGCTATAGAAGCAACCTACAGTTTAGACATTTCAACCACAAGTCTTGTGATCTTCAAGACTCTTCTACAAGTTCTTCTTGATAGTTAGTATATATGGAGGCAAGACTAAGGTTAGTCTTAATTTTTTCAACACCTTTTTTATATTATAGTCTTAATTTAAGACTCTCTAGTATACATTAATAAAAATACCAATTGAAATATAAACTAAAGATATTATTATAAACAAATCTTAGATATAATTTTAATATAATTTAAACTATTAATTTAATTATTTTATATTAAAAAATAATTAAACAAAAAAACTCTCTAAATTTATGAATTTCGAAATTTTTTAAATCTTAAATTTCTGAAAATAAAAGTAAAAGCATTTAAAGTACATATTGAAGAATAATAAAATATAAACCATATTAAAATATTCTTTTTATAAAATTTCTAAAATACTTTTAATATATTTTTGATAAAAAAGATCTAAATATAAGATCAAAAATTCTATAAAAAACTAATAATATAAAAATAGAAGTATATTTTTATATCCTAAAGGTAGTAAGAGATAAATAAAAAAGATATTTAACTACAATAAAGACTTTGTAGCTAGACTATCAATTATAAAAGTTTTAAAAAGATCTAATAATAGATTTTTAATTTAATTTAATTTATATATTAATAACTAAATATATATAATAAAATATTTATATATTAATTACTATATATAAAATAAAATAAAATTTTATATATTCAAAATAAATTTATAATTAAAATTTATATTTAATTTAAATAATAATATTTTAAAAATTAAAGCCTCAATAATAAGAAATTATTCAATATAATTAATTCAAATCATAAAAATATTATATTAAATAAAGATATATTAAGAAGATTCTAGAACGTTTTACTTGGTACAAACAATACATCATCTTTTCTTTTAGCTCCAAGTTCCACAAGAAGGGATAAAGCCAAAGTTGATCAAAGGCAAAAGAAGTCAAAGATGTGTTGTATAATATTTGCCACATATTCAAGTTGTCTTTTACAAGTCAAAAAATTCATCAATCCTTGCAACCAATAATATTGACCAATGCCTTTTACAATGGACCAAGTTTAAACTTCAGTATCTTTGTTATAAAAACATCCTTCAAAAATTACTTTAAGGCATCATTTACTTTGATAATAATTGCCACAAAACAGCTCTTAGGTATTCTTTGATGTCTTCTTGGTTTAAGCAATTTTTCATCATGAGGTTGATGGCATGAAATACTTGATTGAAATGGCTTAATTGACATGGTATTTTTTTTATCTATCTATATCTAACTATGCAAGCTAAATCAAAGACGTATCACAATTCTAAGATAGAATGGAATTACTTATAGATTTATTAATATATATATATATATATTAAATTTTAAAAGTTGGGCTTTGAAACTTTTGGAATTATTCCCACCTATCTTACAAAAAATTACAAAGTCTTAAATGAATCATATTTGGATATGCTAGATGAAAGTATTATCTAACATATATTATTGCTTTAGATCTATAAGGATGTTCTTAATAAAATTCTTGTATCTTTTACAATGCATGAATTAAGTTTGAAGTTGGCTTCCATGTATCAAAGATATAAGATTTATTCCAATAATTACCTAATTAATATAGATCAATAGAAGTAGATAAAATAAATTGATTTGATAATATCTGATAGAAAAGTTTTCTAGAAGCTTCATAGATATGGAATCACCTTTATACATATCTATAGATGATTGATAGGTTAGAAACTTAGTCAACAAGCTAGCCACGTGTTGCACATATTGGTAGCTTGCGGAACAAGCCAAGTACGTGGCGTACGTATGAGAAACTTGTCTTACAAGTTTGACACGCGTCTTGCAAATTAGACACACGTAGGAGGTCCTATAAAATACCGCTATATAGCTCTTAGATAGATAGTATAAATAGAGATAAGAGTGCAGCCTTCTTCACTCTTGTCAACTCCTTTCTTGCTTCTAGTCTAATTCAAGAGTCTCATGTATTTTCTAATTTTTAGCAATAGCCATTCCAGTTTCTTCTTGAATATATATACTTCTTTATTCCTATCTTGTTATTTTCTTTTGACATAATTTTTTATTAACTTACACATCTGTTTTAGTTTGTATCCTTGACAGATTGACAAGAATAAAGTTACAATATCAGAGCTTTGCCTCTTCTTGATTAAGAGTGGATTATCTCTTTTTCTTGATAAGACATAAGCATATTAGAAGTTGTGGATTACCCACTTTTAAATTGATATTGTTCTTAGAATTTTTTTCTTTATTCTTGAGTGTTTTATTTTATGATAAGAATAGATATATATATTTTTTTGATTATAGTATCATGGCAGAGCTTACTGAAATGAAGAATGCAGTGGCACAAATACAAGAGAAAATGAGAAAATTAATGCTCGCAATGCATCAACTCAATATACCACTACAAGGAGTAACAGGATTAGCAAGAAGCAAAGATATAGAAATGATTTGAGTTGCTTCAAGCCATACTACTTCACCCATGATTAAACATCATTCAAGCATCAAAGAACCAAAGATTAGTTTGCTAGAAAAGTTTGATGGCACCAGATCTAACTTTTGAGAATTCATCAATCAAGTAAAATTGTTGATTGAATTTCAATTCCAAAGTTATCCAACCCAGGGATAACAAGTTAGATTTATTGAAACAATACTGTTGGATTCTGCTTTATCATGGTTTTTGTCCTTTCTTGAATGACATGATCCAATATTGGATAATTTGGAGGTATTTTTAATAGAATTTTGATCTATATATAGAAAATATGATACAATTTGTATGACAACCAACAAGATCCATATCTTGCGACAAGCTAATCGATCACTGACATTATATGCTTCACAATTTTGACAATTAGCAATTGACACTAAGTGTGATGATGTTGTGCTTATTAGCTAATTTTTCTATGGATTACAATATGATATAAAGAAATTGATGCTTAACTTATCCAATCCTCAAATATTGAATCAAACAATTGATTTTGTTGTAAAGTGTGACAATCGGCTTTTTGAATTTTAATCAGAGAGCTACATAAGGGAGTTCTAACATTACTACAATACAATGGCGACATCAATGTCTTTTCAATACATACATTCAGAAGTAGAAGACATGCAAATCAACGCGGTATGTTTCAAATCTCATACTGAACAAGAAAAGACTTATCATTGTCAAGAAGGATTGTGTTTATATTGTAGAAAATTTAAGCATACTATTCAACATTGTCCGAATAAATAATGCAACTACAAGATGAGGAGTATGATTGTCAAAGAAGATAATTTGTTAAAAAATGAGTTTTTCCAGCTACAATAGGGACCATGTAGCTGGAATCTTATACAACTCCTAATAAAGATCCTATCCTCTCCTCAAAATCCTCTTCTTATTTTATAATAGATATTTATTTGGGACCTAAAAATCACAAAGCCTCTGTCTTATTAGATTCAAGAGCCTTAGCATGTTTTTTAGATAAAGAATTTGTTAAAAGTTGTAGAATACCTTCAATACAAAAAATTAAATCCATACATGTAGAAGTCATAGATGGTTGCTCGTTATCTTTTTGAAATATTATTCATAAAATCCTTCCTATAAATATAACAATAGATGGTCATAATAATTGTATAGTCTTTAATATAATTAAATCTCCCTCTAATCCAGTCATTTTACATTTATAATGGCTAAAAAGGTACAATCTTAGAATAGATTGGATTTCTTGTAGACTTGACTTTTTTCAAAGCATTAATAAGAGTCTCATAAATCAAATAACAAATCATAAGCCTAATATAATAAAATCCATACTTATAGGCACAAAAGTATTTATGAATGAAGCAAAAGAAGGATCATGTTTTGCTATTTATGCTACATCCATTTCTGATGGTAGAAGGACTTCAAGTGGCATTCCAAGCCAATATCAAGATTATCAATACATTTTTGAGATGAAGAATGTAGACATTCTTGTAGAGCATCATCCATATGATTGTTCAATTGATCTCAAAGAGAAAATTCAGCCTCCATTTGGACTGATCTATAATCTATTCCAGAATGAATTGGCTGAATTCAAAAAATACATTGATGAAAACTTGGCCAAGAATTTCATACACCATTCAAAATATCTAGTAGGAGCTCCTATCTTGTTTGTAAAGAAGAATGATGAATTACTATGGATGTGTGTAGATTATTGAAGGCTCAAAAAGATTATCATTAAGAAGTATCATGCCTTTTGGACTTACAAATGAACCAACTGCTTTTCAACATCTTATGAATGATATTTTTTGTAAATTTCTTGATGATTTTATTGTCTGCTATTTAGATGATATTTTAATCTACTTTGAGAATATAAAAGAATATAAATTTTATATTTGTCATGTATTACAAAAAACTTAGAGATACAGGATTATATGCCAAGATGAAAAAGTGTTTATTTCTCACTACTCAAGTTGACTTTTTAGCATACATCATTTTGAATGATGGTCTTAAAATGAATCCTAAGAAAGTCCAGACAATCATAGATTGGAAGATTTCAAAAACAGTAAGACAAGTACAATATTTTTAGGGATTTGTAAATTACTATCAAATCTTCATCAAAAACTTTTCTCAAGTTGTAACTCTACTTACACGCTTAATTTGTAAAGACAAACTCAAGTAGAATAAAGAAGCATTAGCATTATTTGAGGCTTTGAAGACATCTTTTATTTCTACACTAATCTTGTATCGCATCAACTTCATCAAGGTATTTTTTATGGAAATAAATGCATCAGACTTTGCTTTAAAGGTAGTATTGTCATAAATGGGAAAAGATGACAAACTCCACCTAATAGCTTTTTATTCCAGAAAATTTTCAGGAGCAGAAATCAATTACAAAATCCATGATAAAAAACTTCTTACAATTGTGGATTCATTTCAAGAATAACGTCACTATCTGGAAGGTGCTTCTAATTCAATCACCGTATATATGGATCATAAGAACCTCAAGTATTTTATGTCCGTGCACATATTGAATCGTCACAAGGCTTGTTGGAGCATGTCTTTGTCAAGATTCGAGTTTAATATCACCTATCGGCCAGGAAAACAACAAGGTTTGTCTGATGCCCTTTCTAGATATTCTTATCTTGTACCAAGAGAAGAAAATTCAACTTTTCATTAGCAAAAAATGATCCTCTTGAAGCCAGAGCAATTTCATCTTCAAGCAATGAAATCATCATTAATTATTGATTCCACTTTTGTCAAGTAAATCCAATCCAGTATGTCTTCAGATTCTCTTGTCCATGAGATTGAGAATAATTCATCTAAGTCTCATGATACTTCCAAATTTGAATTCAAAAATGATTTGCTCTATTTCAAAGGATGCCTATATATTCTAGAAGGTGCAACATGACTATGTACTCTGGAAACTTGTCACAACCTCCTTGTGGAAGGATATTTTGGATATAATAAGACTTTGGAAATAATATCGAGAGAGTTTTGGTGGCCTCAGATGTGGAAGGCTGTTAAAGAGTTTGTACAGTTGTGAGACATTTATTCAAGATTAAAAACTCCTCATCACCGATCTTACAAACTTTTCCAACCATTACTTATACCAAAACAACCTTGGTCTTCTGTTTCTATGGATTTTATCATGGATCTTCTACAGTCAAATTTATATGACTCTATATTCGTGATTATAGATCATTTTACCAAGATGGCACATTTTGTACCATGTATAAAATCTATTACAGGTGAAGAAATAGCTAAACTTTTCTTTGATAATATATCTATCGCTATCATAGACTATCAAGGGATATTATATTAGACAAAGGAACATAATTTATATCAAGATTTTGAAAGAATCTTTTTTCAATATTGAAGGTGGATATGAAATTATCCTCAACTTTCCACCCTCAAATTGATGGACAAAAAGAACAAATAAATCAAGTTTAGGAGCAATATTTGAGATGTACCATCAACTACCATCAAGATGATTGGATAAGTCTTTTGCCATTAGTAAAGTTTGCTTATAATAATTCGATACATTCTTCTACTCAACAAACTCTATTCTTTGCAAATTATGGTTATCATCCACGACTTAATACTTTTGACTTTTCAAAAGTTGATAATCCTACGACAAAAGATTTGGCGAATTGTTTGTTACACCTACATGCAACAATAAAGGCACAATTAAAAAAAGCTCAAGAATGACAAAAAATCAATGTAAATGTCTATCACAAGGAACAACCTCAATTCCACGTGGGTGATAAGATATGATTACTTAGTCGTAATATCAAGACTATCCGTCCTTGCAAGAAGTTGGATTATCATAGGCTTAGACCTTTTTAGATTTGTAAATAAATCAATCGAATTGCTTATTGATTATACCTACCAAAATCTATGAAGATCCATCTTGTATTCTATATGTCACTATTCGAGCCATACAAGAGAGTGGATATACAAAGAAGAAGACAAATACCACCGCCTCTTATAGAAGTAGATAACAATGAAAAAATCGAGGTTGAAGAGATTTTAGATTCTTGGAAGCGCCAAAATTGACTAGAATATCTTGTGTATTGGTGCGGATATAATATTAGTGAATGCACATGGAAGCCATCCAGAAATCTAGCAAATGCATCAATAAAAGTCAATGTATTTCATCAACAACATTCGTCAAAACCAAGATAAAGAATCAAGAAAATCTTTGCTATAAAACAAAGCAGGTTCTATAAAGGTTTCATCCTATTTTATATCATTGTTGTTATTTCCTTATATTTGTTTGTGCTAAAAAAATGGAGGATCAACAACCAACGAATTCAACTCAAGAGCCATTATTTGTTGATTTACCAAATGAGACATTACGACTATCACAACATTTAAGACGATAGAATGGAAATGAAGATCCTCACAAATGACATGTCCTTCCTCGAATTGATGGTAATATATAATGTGTTTGGTATCACGACCTTGGAAAAGGCTCCCGATATTTAGAGATACTTTTAGAGATAGGAACTATTCGTGATGGTATTCCTAATGTTTTCTTTGAAGGAAGTTATGAAGGCCTCGACATTGATCAAATAATAGAATGGTCCTCTTGCCCTGAAATGGGACATTATCAATGGCTAAAAAGACCTATCAACTACCTTCAAAAGGAACAAAGATCAGAGTATGTAACAAGAACTATTCAATGAATTTTGAACTTCTTCAATATGTAATCACCGCTCCTTGTGGAACTCGTCCCTAGAAGGGGGGATAATATTACGGAAATAAGATTTACTTCAATAATTATCTAATTAATATAAATCAATAGAAGTAGGTAAAATAAATTGATTTGATAATATCTAATAGAAAAGCTTCCTACTAGCTTCATAGATGCAAAATCAACTTTATACATGTCTATAGATGATTGATAGGTTAAAAACTTGGTCAACAAGCTAGCCACGTGTTGCACATATTAGTAGCTTGTGGAACAAGCTAGCCATGTATTGCACATGTTGGTAGCTTGTAGTGTCATGTTGCAGCACGTTTATATAGTGAAAGGTGTAGATAAGAGTAATTTATATTTAATACTTGATTATCTTAGTTCAATAGGAACTTAGAATATTTAAGAAAAGGTTTATGGAAGCCTCTTAGATTATTTTCTTATTTTAATAGCTAACAGATAAAAGTTAGTTGTTAAAGTTTTCTTCTAGGCTATACAGACTCTATTATTGATTTTGAAAAGCCATAAGTTAATTAAAATAGGATAGAAAAAAAAAATAGTTATTATGGTTGATACTAAGATTAAGTTGAGGATAGGATTTAACTTAAAAATCCTTAGAATTAGTTGAATTGATACCCAAGGAAAGACCGGGTATGAGACAGGGTCGAAATCAGACCTCTAGGGACAAAAACAACCATTGAAGGCAAGGAAGGGAGACATTTGAAGATCAGTAATTAGGATTGGATAGCTAGCTTGAAGGGGGTTCCAAGGGCATTTAGTTTGTGACCATAGGTTTTTGATCGACTTAGCAATCGCTATTCAAAATCAGAGTTTGTATTCGTGTTTTGGGTTTTATATAAGACAATGATTGCTTGCATTGTTGAGTGATTCGTACAATCTGTGTAGCATCTATGATTCAAAATTTGGGATTGTCTAGATTGTTGGATGTGCTAAGTGTATACAAAAACTTGTATTAATCTAACAATGCAATCAGTAGATATTTGAGTTTTGATACAAAGGGTTGTCAGAAGTTGGCAGTTTAGGGTTGGATAGGGTTTCTGTGATAACTAAAGATCCACCAATTGGATCAATGTAAATTTTGGTATATTAATAGAAAATTTATAGATTGAGCTAAACACCAAGTTTGAGCTGAAGTTAATGGTGAAAAAAGGAGAAATCACCATTGGAGTTTTTGCATCAATCTTCAGGTTGGCGGCCGAGTGTCATTAGTGCACTTTTTGGGCATTTTCTTGCAATCTGTAAGTTGGATTGAGCAAAATTTTTGTGAGCATGTAAAAGGCTTATACCAGCATTTGTGTGCAAAATTTCACACTAAGTGGATGGTTGGATTAAAAATTATAGCTTGTCAAAGCTCACTAATTAGGATTAGGACTTACAAACAAAAATAAAAATTGCTTAATTATAAAAGAAACGAGGTAATTGGGGTATATGTATGGTTGGTGTTACTAAGAGGAGTGTTTTTAAACACTTTTGAATTGAAGTTTGAATTATATTCCTTATACATGAATGAAACCTATTAGGATTTTTTGATTATTTGTAAACATTACTTTATGTTTTATAGCCAGGTGCTCGGTGCATCCCCGAACAATACAACACGTAATACAACAACGGAACAAACAAAGTAGGTGGCGCATATGTGGGAAACTTGTCTTACAAGTTTGACACATGTCTTGCAAATTAGACACATGTAGAAGGTTCTATAGAATACCGCTATGTAGCTCTTAGATAGATAGTATAAATAGAAACTAGAGTGAAGCCTTCTTCACTCTTGTCAATTCTTTTTTTGCTTCTAGTCTAGTTCAAGAGTCTCATATATTTTCTAGTCTTTGGCAATAGTCATTCCAATTTCTTCTTGAATATATATACTTCTTTATTTCTATCTTATTCTTTTCTTTTGACATAGTTTTTTACTAACTTATGCACTTGTTTAAGTTCGTGTCTTTGACACCATGTGTACTTATTTATGTTGTTACCAAAATTTTATTATAATTATTTATAATATGTAAAAATTAGTCAAAATATATTATATATCCATAAGTCTAGATGTGTGTTAAAATGATTAGTAGATTAAATAAAAATAAATTATTATAAAAAAATTTATTTTGATTTTGATTTTGATTTTTTTGATTTTGATTAAAGCATTTAAACTATATAGGACCTAAATATTTAGTATGAAGCCTTGGGAGGAGATTGGGGCCTAAAAATAAAAAATTAAACTATTAAGAGGCTTATTTGGAGGGATGAAAGTAAATTATAGATGAATGAAGGGAAGAGGTGAAGATCTTCAATCCTATTGGTTGATGGTCATGTCCAATAGTTTTTGAAAAAACTATCTATAATGAGAAGGAAGGTTTCAACAACTTCAAAAAAAAATAATCAAAGGCTAGGATTAAAAACTTATTTTTTGTATTACAATTTTAATATAAAAATTGAGAGCTTTTGAATTTTAATGAGAGAGGAGTAGGCGCTTGAATTTAAGGTGTACAAATCATACCTATTGTCTTTCTTTTAATAATACAAAGAATTATATAAGAGCTTTTGGAGATTAGAAGATACAATTGAAGAAGTGATTTTAAGATCTACATCTAATATAGAAGGAGTACTACATCTATAATTTAGAAGAGGGAGATATTGGGAGTCAAAGACAACAAATTGAATTCTAAGGTAATAAGTAGACCATTTTATTGATAATGATGATTTTTACCATATCTTGAGCTTTTAAATTAATTTTTATCTAAAAATATCTAAATAAATAAATAATTATATTAAAAAGCTATATATTAAAGTTTTATAGCATTTTGGATATTTAATTTATAAGATATGAAGAATTTAATACATGGATATTTGTAAATAAGAATTTGAAGCTATTATCATAATTTTGATAATATCTAAAGAATGGAAATGAATTAACAATTGAAATTTGTTATAGTAGTTTTTAAGAGTATATTAATACTTTATATAAAATTTGAATACTTTTGGATAATCCAATTTAGAGATATGCTCTATTGAAATTTGAAAAAAATCCTCTTTAAGATTAATGAAGGATTTAGTATAATTTGCTATATTTTAGAAATTCTAGAGAACTTATGGCTTATATACTTGATTTAATGGCCTTTTTTAGGAATAAATTTATATAAATATAGGATTTTTATCTATCTTGATATTTGATTGAAAAATTAGTAACAATCAAAAGCCAAGTACTTTTTTGAAGCAAATTCTTTCTATTTTGACATTGCACCAATATAGAAAGTATTCCAAGTGTTTTTATTTTAGTCCTAAATTAAATATTTCTTCCAATTCAAATTCTTTATAGCTATCCACTCCAATATAAGATAGTATTAGTTATATTCTTTTTAATATGCTTGATTTTTTATAAGATTTTAAAAGAAAGGTATAAAAAATAAGATGTATCTTCATAAATGGTAATAGTTTTAATAAATAAGCAATAGTTTTTGAATAGAAAATGGTCTCAACTTTTAATAGTTCAACTTATCAAATGGTTGAATAGTCTTCATATTGCATAGAAGCAACCATACTTTAGTGCCAACTTAAAATGAGGATTGTTCCTTGTTTTGTGTGCTAGTTGATTCTTTAGAATGTATTTGAGCTTTTATCAATTGAAGTTTTAAGGTAGCTTGGATATTAGCTATTTGGCTTGCAAAGTTATTTGCTATTGGATTTTTAGATCCATCAACAAATAATATATTCAATTTTAGATGGAAGCCATGATTGGAATAAAATGGAGTTTATTAAGTAGATACATGAATTATATTATTGTAGGCAAACTCGGCTAGAGACGAGTAAAATATCTAATTGTCTTATTAATAATTAATGCTACACTTTAAGTATTGCTCTAAGATTTAGTTGACTTGCTTTGTTTGGACATTAGTTTGCAAATGAAATCTTGAAAAAACTTGATGTCTGCTCAAAGAATCTCAAAAAATAACTTTCAAAACTTAGACAAAAACTATGGTCTTTGATTTGATATAATATCATTTGACAATCTATAATATCAACAAATATTATCAATAAAGAGTTTGACCATTTTTTCACTAGTAATGGATAAAATAAGCCATCTTAGTAAATTAGTCAACAATTACATATATGCTATTAAAAAAATTTAATGGTGGAAGATCTTTGATGAAGTTTATAGAAATAGAAGACCACAATTGTTTTGAAATTGGTAGCAGTTGAAGAAGTCTATATGAGCAATGTTGAGGATTCTTTGATCTAAAACATATATTATAGAAGAGGACAAATTTCAAGACAATTTTTTGTATTTGGAGCTACCATATATCTTTAGAAATGAATTTCAATGTCTTATTGAATCCAAAATATTCTATAGTTGAAAAGTCATGATACATTGGAAGAATACAAAGATATAATGGTTTTTTTAGAATATATTGATATTCTTCAAAATAAAACAAATCATCTTCAAACTTGAATTTATTCAAATCATTATAAATATTATTGGAATAATATTTAATTTAAAAAGATAAGAGGATCCATTGTCAAGGTTGTATAAATATGATCAAGAAATAAAAAATCTACTAGAATTGATATAATAGTTGTTTGAATACAATTTTTTTTGAATTTCAAGAGTATTGTTTATTGTTAGTTGTGTGTTGCCTCTCTTTCTTTTGGTACAAGGCATGATTTTCTTAATAAAACATCTAATAATTCTTGTTGCTTCCTGAGTCAATATATAATGTTGAAATTAAAATGGGATAGAAACATACTTCAATGGGCTTGATAATAATTTAAAATACTAATTAATATGAAATATTAAAGATTCTTGTGATTTGTATACAATAATTGGATATGAAGTAATTTTAGGCAAATGATATTATTCTTGAAAAGAATTTATAATAGTACAAAGTTTCTTATTGTAGATCTCATAATTAATCTCTATGGCTAAGAATTTTTTAAAGTAGAATATAATTAAATGAAGTCTTTTTTTCTTTTTTTCTTTTTAGATTAAAATAAGATTGCTTCCAATTCAAAGTCTAAGATATTAGTTTCAATAAAAAAAAATGGCTTAAAAAAGTTTGAATAAATCAAGACATGGGCTATGATGAATATTATTTTTAAATATTTAAAATACTTTTTCATCTTTTGATCTGTATTAGAACTTATCTTTATATATCAATTATATAAGCGGTGTCGTGGTGAGAGTCTTAGCCCTAAGAAACACTGGGTCTTTTTTGCCTCTAGTTTCTCAAGTGCAAGATGAGATTCATAAAGTTCATAAAATTGAAGAATTCATATAAAAACATACTTTATTAATCCTAACATATTCTGCCTTTAGAAACCCGCCTTCAATTTTGCTCATAAATCCTAGGATATCACATCAATTGAAGCAAAATTTGGACACAAGGTACTTAAGAGAGTAAAGAAGCAAACCCCATAAACCTTTTGATTATAGCTCATGTGGTTAGAGAGAACCATGTTGTCAAAGTAATTCCTCCATGCTGCCTTTGATTCTAGACCCCCTTTGCTTCACACCTTCATTGCTCTTCATTAAAGAAGACCTAAGTGCTGAAATTTGGTAGGCTTATAGCTTATCTCATGTTGTAAACACTCCCCAAATATTGCTCCAAGAGCCTTCTCCAAACTTGAGTTATAGGTTCCATCCTTCTTCTTTAATTTTGCCTTCTAACAACTCTGGTTTCGACCACAATTTTCCTCATAACTCCTCGAATATAACTCCAATAGCAATCAGTTTTTTACAAAACTTAATAGACTCATATATCTACAAACCCCAACAAATTTTACTCAAAATACTACTCTGATCACAAAGATATGCTCCCTCAAACTTCACTGATTTGGAGATAGACCCTTGTCACTTTGAAAGAGCATAACATTTTATTTATAAGACTAATGAGTATCAAACTTACACTCATCTCTTCCTTAACTTACATAGATCATGTCTATCAAATTTCACACTCAAATTTGTCTCCTAAATTTCTTTATACCCAAAAAAACCCACACACATGCACTGCCCATACAAACCCTCAACCTTGCCTTCACTCTATTTCTCTTTTCATTCAAACCGGTTACAATTTCACTCATAACTCTTTGCTTAGAGGTCATATTGACTTGAGATTTCGACACAAAGTAGTTAACTCTATAAGGAACAAAAACCCAACAAATTTCCCCACTAAAGTCTAAGTGGTTTCCAAGAACCAAGGCCCGAAATTTAGTAACCCTCTCTGCCCTAGTCTTAAACACCTGCAACTTTCACGACTCATATCTCCCTTGATACTTAATCAAAAGACATGAGAATTATCTCTATGAGTTCCTTATCTTTTCTACTACAAATCTACAAAAACTCGCATCTAAAATCCTCTCTAAGCTTTTGCTACACACAAAAACGTATACTGCCTATCAAAACGAAACCCTATCTCTCCAAAAAAACTCTCCTCCTTCTTCTTCACGACCCTTCCTTGTCATCTCCCTCCTGGTCTTCTTTATCCTCTTGGTCAAAAAGACCTCTTAGCCCATGTCTTTTCCACTTCCTCAATCTTTTTTTTTTTACTAACTTGAAGGAATTTCACTTTTCAAGGTAATTTTCTATTGTATCTTCTTACTACTAATTTTCTATCAACCTTTCTTCTAATCTTAATTTTTTTATTTTAATGCATTCTTTTATGTTTTTCACACTATATTTTGATTTACAACACGACAGCGGTGTCATATAATGTTGTTGTATTGTAATTGCTTACAATATGTAAATTCCACTCAAAATGAATAATATGTTTATACGTTTGAATATGTATTAGAATGATTAGTAAAATAAATTAAAGGGGATTGGTATAAGAAAATTTATTTTAGATTTTTATTTAATTTAGTTATGGCTTCTAAATTATATAGAGCCTAAATATTTAATTTAAAGCCTTGAGAGGCAATTGGAGTCCAAAGAAGAAGAATTAAACTACTAAAAGGCCTATTTGGAAGGATAAAGACAAAGTGAAGATGAATGAAGACAAGGGGTGAAGTTCTTCATTCCTGTTGGTCAATAGTCATGCCTAATAGGCTTTAAGGAGGTTGCCTACAACAAAAACAAGGGTTTCGGCAACTTCAAGGAGGCCATTTGAAAATCACAGGCTAGGATTAGAAAACTTGTTTTTTGGACTACAATTTTGGTGTAAAAATTGAGAGATTTGGAATTTTTATGCGGGAGGAGTAGGCACTTGACGTTAGGGTGTAAAAATTGTACCTACTGTCACTCTTTTGAAGATTGAAGGAATCGTATGAGAGCTTTTGGAGATCGGGAGGTACGGCTAGAGAGGTGATTTCAAGCTATATACCTAATATGGAAGAATTATTAAAATTGGAGTTCTAAAGAAAGAGATATTAGGAGTCAAAGACAGCAAATTGAATTCCAAGGTAGTAAGTAGACTGTTTTATTGATAGTGATGGGGTTTGTCATGTCTTGAATTTCTGGACGAATTTTTATTTAAAACTTTCTAAGAAAGTGTATTATTATGCTAAAAAGCTATACATCAAAGTTTCATAGCATTTAGACTTTTAGATTGTGAGATATGAAGAATTTAATACATGGGTGTTTGTAAACAAGGGTTTGAAGCTACTGCTAGGGTTTTGGCAATATCTAAAGATTGATAATGAATCAATGATTGAAATTTGTGGTGGCATTTGTGAAAAATACATCAGTACTTTATGTAAATTTGAAGTGGATTTAGACGGTTGGATTAAAAGTTATGGATTATTGAAGTGCAGCAAAAATTCCCTTCCTATGGGAAAATGAGGATTTTAGAGAATTTGTTATGTTTTAAGAGGTTTGAGGAAATAAGGCTTATGTATTGGATGTAATAGCCCTATGAAGAAATATTTTATATAAATTTGGGGGTTTTATAATACTTGAATCTTGCTTGAGTAATTAGTGGCAGCTAGAAGCCTAGTGCTTTCTTGAGGCAAATTCTCTCTACCATGACAGCGTGTTGTTTGGTTTAGAAATACACTAGGCACTTGGCTCTGGAATGTAAGGTTGTGTTTATAAAAATGCAAGAAATCCTAATAGGTTTCACTCCATATAAGAAGAACAAAATCCAAATTTCAATACAAAAGTGTTTAAATGTGATATAAAGTGCTCAAAAACACTCTTATTAGTAATCTCAACTACACATAACTCTTATTGCTCTGTTATCTTTACAATAAAGCAACTTAGATTTTCTTCCCAAGTCTTAATCCTAATTAGTGAGCTTTAGAAAGCTATAACTTCTAATCTGACTGTCAACTTGATACAAAATTTTTCATACAAACATCACTATAAGTCATCTACATGTTCAATATATTTCAATCCAATCCAACTTACAGATTGTAAGATAATGCCAAAATTGGGCACTAGTGTCTCTTAGCCTCTTGCTCAAAGTTTGATGCAGATATGCCAATAACAACTTCTCCTTCTTCAATTGTCAACTCTAGCTCAAACTTGGCATATAGCATGGTCTTTATGTCTTTTAACACTGCCAATTTTTACCTTGTTTTGACTAATAGATCTCTAGATATTGTAAAAATCCTAAACAACTTCAAACTGCCAAGTTCCTTAACGTACTAATGAGCAAATATTTCCCAGCCGCACCATTAGATTGTTACAAGATTTTCTTGCACTCTTAGCTCATCTAATCAACCAGACACTATCCAATTTGCAACCGTAGATGTCGCACCAATTGCACAAAGCAATGAAAAGTGCTAGACCTAACTTTCTTACATAAAATCCAAATTATCAATATAAACCCTGACTTTGAATAACCATTGCTCCGTCCTCACAAACCCTATGAAAGCAAACTTTTTTCTTCTACAACAAGCTCAAAATCCTCTCCCAAATCCTACTTGCTGATCTCCAAATGTCTCCAAATCCCTGCCTTTGGTGGTCATTTTCATGGCTAGAGGTCTATTTTAGACCCTATCTCATATCTGGTCATCCCTCAAGTATTAATCCAATTTATTTTAAGGATATTTAAACTTAATCCTATCCTCAATTCAACCCTAATTTCTACCATATTAACTTTTTATCTCCTTTATCCTATCTTTATTGACTTGTGACTTTTTTAAAAGCTATGATCTGGTTTCTATAACCTAAAAAAAAAATTTAATAATTAACTTTTATCTATTAGCTATTAAAATAAGAATTAATCTAAGAGGCTTTCATAAACCTTTTTTTAAGTATCTTAAGTTTCTAATGAACTAAGATAACTAAGTATTAAGTAAGATTTATCCTTATTCATACTTTTCACTATATGAACATGTTACAATACGACAGCAGAATGATTTTTTGAGAATAATTATTGATAAAGATCTTATAAAAATTTGTAAGAAGCATTGTATCTTGTGTATCAATTCTGAAATTGTTTAGTTTCTACTAGTTTAAATCTTCTTTGAATCCACCATTAAGCCTTCATTTAAGATGATATAGCTAAAAAATTCTACTTGAGATTTATAAAATATGTATTTTTTTAAATTTTTCATTGTCATGTTATAATTTGGCTACCATGTGAAAATAATGTATATATATTTAATGTATATTTTATTGTACATCTAAATGAAAGCCATATTAGTGGATTATAGATAATTACTAAATATATTAGATTACTATTTTAGAAGGAATTTATTTAAAAAGACTATTATTGATATTTATATAATTTTAATTTTTTTAATAATAATTTTTGAAGTTGATTTTATGTTGATAATAACATTTATATATTTTGAATCATCTTTGTTACATATTGGTAATCCTTGAAATCTTATTTTATTTTTTTAATTTAATATTTAGAATATATATTATATAAATCTCATTAAAAAAAAGATTACAAAGAGATTTTTGATATAAAAAAGAATAGTAAGTCCATCTATATAGATAAATGAAGATAGATGATAGAAATTTTTATTCTCGTTGGTCAAAAGTCATACTTAATGGACTTCAAGGAGGTTATTTGAGGCCTTATTAGGAATAAGGGTTTCTTTTTTAAGGACATTTGAATATCAAAGGTTAGGATCAGCAAGTTAAGGGAACAAAATATAGGCACTCAAAGTCAAGATGCTGACTTTATATCCACTATTAAACTTTGGCATATAACTCATGTATACAAAAAGTAATAAAAGATCAATGATTGGAATCGAAGAGAACACTTTTTTGGCTATATTTTGTATATATAGATCAATGAATTCTAAGCTAAGATAAAAGAGATATTAAAAATTGAAATTAACACTTGCAATCAAAGGGTAGTAAATGACCCATTTAATTAGTGGTTATATTTTGAGCTATATTTTAAGTAATTTGACAAGATTTTGACTAAAAATATTTATTAATGTATATTTTTATGTTACATAGATATAAACAAAATTTTGTAATATTAGGATTTTTGATTTTTGAGATATAAAGAAAACAATGCTCAAATATCTATAAACTAATGTTTTAAGTACTTGTTAGGATTTTTGAGATATTAGACAATCAAAAGTAAATCTATGGTTGATTTTTTTTAATAATAAAGCCTAAGGATATAAGCTATACTTTAAAAATTTTAATAAAAATTAAATAATTAGATCAAATATTATTAGATCATAAAATTCAAGAAGATATCAATTCTTTGTGGATGAATAAGATATTATAGGATTTTGTTACAATTTGAGCATTTTGTACAAATTAAAAAGACTTTTGGAAGCCAAGACTTTATAGAGGTGAAAAAATGGATATATGGAGGTATGATGATATTTTTGATATAAAGATGAATTTTTAATAGAAGATTATAGATTTTCTTATAAGTTATTAAAAATCTAACTTATTAAAAATTAATTAGTTATCATTTGGCATAAAAAAAGGTATAAAGGATTTCCTACATGTCATAGAAAAATCTTATATATAAACCTAATTAAATATAAGAGATTTTTATTAGTATAATTTTAAAATATATATATTTTTATATTTATTTATTCTCCTTATTAAAAAAAAATCACTTATTAGAGCCTAGTCAATAAGATATAGGTAAACTCTCTACAACTATATACCTAGTGTATTTCTAGATTAATAATTATGACATATAATAATATGTTAGATAATACTTTCATCTAGCATTACAAATGTGGTTTATTTTAAACTTTGTAATTTTTTGTTAGAGGGGTGGGAATAGTCCCAAAAGTTTCAAAGTTCAACTTCTATATACATATAAATTAACAAATCCATAACTAATTCAATTATATCTTAAAATTAAGATATATCTTTAATTTAGCTTGCATAGTTAGATATAGATAGTCAAAAAAATAATACCATGCTAAGTAGGCCATCTCAATTAAGTATTTTATACCATCAACCTTAAGATATAAAATTGCTTGGACCAAGAAGACATTGAAGAATATTTATTAATTGCTTTAAGGCAATAATCATCAAAGTAGAATCTATCTATAAAAGACCTCTTAAAGCAATTTTTGAAGAATATTTTTGTAACAAAGATATGAAAGTTCAAACTTGGTTTATAGTAAAAGGCATTGATCAATATCATTAGTTGTAAAGGTTGATGAATCTTCTAATTTGTAAAAGATAATTTGAATATGTGGCAAATATTATACAATATATCTTTGATTTCCTTTGTCTTTGATTAACTTTGACTCTATTCCTCTTTCTTATCAAAGACATGAGAATTTAATACAAGATACTTGAATTAAAAAGAAGTTTTAATAAGAATTCAACAAGAACTTGAATTACCTAGATGAATACATGAACAATATCAAAAAATGTGACCTAGAATTCTAAGAGATGCATTGTTAAGAGTGAAAAACTCTTTAACATTGACTCTAATATATATCCCTATCTAAAAAGCTTCTTCAACAGCTTCTATCAAACTAAAAAGCTTCTTGAACAGCTTCTACCAATATTATTGCGTGATATGATCTTCAATCTAGGAATACACTAAATATCTAGCTATAGAAAATGTACTTGTAATTTATTGGCAAGACTCTAATAAATAATTTGTTCTTTATAAAAAAAATAAAATAATATGATAATATTACAAAAAAAAATTATATTAATAATACCTCTTATATTGAAATAGGTTTGTATACAAAGTCTTACTATAGCATATAAAAAAACCTTAACACCTTTTTCTTTATAGAATCTCAAATAACAAGTTGATGATAAGTTAGATTCTTAATAATCTTTAAGAAAAATTCATAACCTCCTTCCAAAATTCCATCTTCATATTAAAGTTTTATTATAACTTTATATATCTATTTTTATTATATTTTTATTATATCTACATCCTTAAAATCTTGGCTCCTAAAAAATCCTTTTAATTTGTACAAAAGGCTCAAATTGCAATAAAACCCTTCAAAAGCTTATTCAACTGAAAGGATTTATTTCTTTCTAAATTTTAGAGTTTAATAATTCTTGATCCAGCTATTTAGTTTTCATAAATTTTTTTTTAAAATGTAGGTAATCCTCTTAAGCTTTATCACAAAAAAAATCAACTATAGATTTTCTTCCAATCATCTGATATCATAAAAATCATAAAAAGTGTTTAAAACCCTAGTTTAGAGATACCCAAGCACTATTTTCTTCATATCTCTCAAATCCAATTTTTAATATCATAAAATTTTTGCACATAGTCTTGTGACATAAACATATACACTTCTAAAAAATTTGAGCCAAGAACTTATCAAATTGTCTAAGATATAGTTCAAAACATAACAACTAATTAAGCGGGGATTTTTTATTGCCCTTTGATTATAAGCATTGACTTCAACTTCTAATATCTCCTTCATTCTAACTTGGATTTCATCAAGCCATATACAAAAAATAAAGTAAAAAAAATTTTCTTTCCAACTCTAGTTATCAATCGTCTATTGCTTTTTGTATGCACGAGTTATGTCAAAAAGAATGACAACAGATACAATTTTGATACCTTAACTTTGATCGCCTATATCCCCTTCATAAAAAGTCCAAATTATACAAATTTTGCACCAAAACTATAGCCAAAAATCCAAACTAGTTGACTCTAGCCTTTGATGTTCAAATGCTATGAAAAAGCAAATCCAAACCCCTAATAAGGCCTCAAGCAGCCTCCTTGAATTCTACTGGGTATGATTTTTGGCCAATAGGTATAGAGACTTTATCATCCATCTCCATTCATCTACATGGATGGCCTAACTATTCCTTTTTATACTAAAAATTCCTTTCCAATCTTTTTTCTAATAAGATTTATTTAATATATGTTCTAAATATCAAATAAAGTAAATAAATAAAATCTTAAGAATCACCAATGTCTAACAAAGATAATTCAAGATATATAAAAGTTATTATCAGTATAAAATCAACCTCAAAAGTCACTATCAAAAAAAAAAAAAAAATTATATAAATCTTAATAATAGCCTTTTTAATGAATCTCTATTAAACTAAAGATCTAATTATATGTTGTAACTAATAAAAATCCATTGATATAACTTTTATTTAGTTGTGTAATAAATTATACATTAAATATATATATACAATATTTTCACATGGTAGCCAAATCATAACATGACAACGTGGAAGCTTCTTGAGCTCTTTCTATTAACTTGGAAGCTTCTTGAGTTTCTTCTACTAATTACGAAGCTTCTCAAGCTATTTTTACCAATCAAGAAGCTTCTCAAGCTACTTTTACCAACCATAAAGCTTCTCAAGTGACTTCCACTAATTAAAAAACCTCTAAAATATTCTAAAAGGTTATGTGAACTTCTGAAGTATATATCTCTAAGATAACCTCTTTCATTAGCAACAAGTTCCAAGAGAAGCTCATACCTTTGGAAATCTTCCTATATATGTAAAAAGTCAAAAAAATTGCTATACTAATGAAGCTATATATTATGTTCTCTATTATTGGATTAAAAAAAGTTTGTCTTAAGAAAGCATTGGGCTTCTGGCTGTCACTAATTTCTCAATGAAATTCTAAAATAAAAAAACCTCCAAATTTATATAAAATTCTTTCTCATAGGGCTATTATATCTAATACATAGGTTTTATTTTTACAAAATACTCAAATTATAACAAAATATTTTAAAACCTCATTTACTTATTGTTGTGGTAGAAAGAATTTGCCTCAAGAAAGCGTTGAGCTTTTGGCTGCCACTAATTATTCAACCAAGTTTCAAAATAATAAAATCTTTAAATTTATATAAAAGTCTTTTCATAAGACTTTTACATTCAATATATAAGTCGTATTTCCTCAAAACACTCAAAATATAACAAAATATTCAATGAATCTAAAAGAATATTAAATTAGATATCTTTAAAAAAATCAAAGAAAATCTAAAAAATATCTTTGAGAGAATCTAAGAAAATTTAAAGAATATTAGATAGAATATATTTTAGAGAATTTAAGAGAATCTAAAGAGATATCAAATAAAATATCTTTGAGAGAATCTAAGAAAATTTAAAGAATATTAGATAGAATATATTTTAGAGAATTTAAGAGAATCTAAAGAGATATCAAATAAGATATCTTTGACAGAATCTAAAGAAATCTAGAAGGCTATTGAACAAGATATCTTCAAAAGAATCGAAAAAAATTTGAAGGATATTGAGCAAGATATCTTCAAAAGAATATAAGAAAATTTGAAGGATATTGGATAAGATATCTTTGAAAGAATCTAAAAGAATCTGAAGGATATTGAATGAGGTATCTTTGAAAAAATTTAAAAGAAACTAGAGGAATATCAAATATAATATCTTCAAAAGAATATAAGAAAATCTAAAGGATATTGAATAAGATATCTTTGAGAGAATCTAAAAGAATTTAGAGGGACATTGAATAGAATATCTAACAAAAATCAAAAGAAATTAAAAGAATATAAATGAAAGTATCATCAAATATTGACCAAGTTGATTTAGATTAGGCTTAAAATAGGCATATATAAGCTTGTAAAAGTTTGAAAGTATGAAATACATAAAATTAAGATTTATTTCCGACTTCTTTATTTTCTTGCATTTTTTCTAATTTTTTTTTTTGTCTTTGCTTAATAAGCAGCTAGGATTCTAATGATCTCTCGAAGAGGGCTCTCTCCTTTATAATATACTTGGTGCTTCCATTGAAAGATTCTTCAAGGAATTGAAGAACTTATATACAGAATATAGGATCTTCAAATTAAACTTGCAAGGCTTGAGGAGAAGACTTCTATAATAAAATTTAAAAGCCACTTTCAAGCAAGGATATGTGCAAAGATGTATTTGGTGTAATGATGATTCTTATTCTTAAAAAGATTGTAGTGAATTCAATAAAATAGTGCAATAAGGCATTATTTTTTGAAAAGATGGAAAAATGGTACTAAAACATACTGGTGATTTTTTCCAAACTAACTTTGATAAAAGAGATATGAAAGCATTGATTAAAGATTATTTGACAGCAAATGAGATTACAATGATGAAAGTTATAAGTTATGGTGCAAGGATGGATGATAATAGCAATTAAGATTTTTTTGGAAGTATTGAACTAAGTGGACTTTGATGTGCTGCCATTTTTATAATGTATAAAAAAAAGATGTCAGGAGAAGCTTTATGAAGATTGTTGCAATAATTTGTAGAACTATTAGTTGAAAGGATCTTGTGGAAGCTTTGTTAGTACATACCTATATTGCTAAGAACCAATATAAAGCTTGAATAGAAGACAAGATTCTAATGAGACAAGAGAAGGAAATTCTTTTAAGAGGCAGACTTGAAGAAATAAGGCTCGTGAGATGGCTTCATAAAAATTACCAACAAAAGATGCTTCAATATCATTAAAGAAAAAATTGAAGGGCTTAGAAAAAAAAAAATCAACGACTTATAAACTTCTCTTTGATATTGAAGCAACAATAAATTTAAAGGGGGTGCTTGAAGAACATGTGCTCAATGCTAAAGTTGAATTTATATTGAAGGAGATTTTAGATATTGCAAAGAAAGAATTTTATGATGTCATTATTGACAGTATTAAGCAGAAGAAGCAATTAATAGGTGAAGTTGGATCAAATCATATTATTGATGTATATGTATGTGAAGATGAAGAAGATGAAATTGACAATTGTTGCAAACAATCAACAAGTGGAGGAAGGAGTTATAATCAAAGAACATGTTTTGATGATCCAAGTGATAAGAAGAAAGAAATTTTGAGTCATTATATTCGAAAGCATTGGGCTAGAATGACTACAGAGGCATTAGTGAAGATTGGAGATATAGATGAGCCAATTGTTGCTTTGATTGATTATGATTAAAAAATAAATCTTATGTCTAAGGATCTTTATATGAAGCAAAAGTGGCCGATTGATATGGAATATGGATGGATAATATGGGCAGCTAATAATATATAAGGTGAGTTGTATGGTGCTTATTTAGATGTAAAAATTTGGATTGGTGATGTTGCAATAGAATAAATTTTTTTTGTTCAAGATGCAACATCTTATCCTCTTATATTAGAAAAACCATATATTATTGCGACTTGAATGACAACAGAAGTGCGTGATGATGGTTTAGCTTATGTACGGATTTGTAGTGAAGATGGGAGAAGGACAATATAATTTTTGACTGTGCCTCTAAATCATGAATGCAATCAAAATAAATTGAGAGAGAATCCATTGCCAAAGATTGTAGAAGAATTTATGGATTTTTGAAGATTACCACTATAAAGCGGAATTATAGAAGTACAGAAGAAGAAGTACTCTTACAAGATGTAGGTGCCTTTGATACAAGTTTTATTGATATTTTTAAAAATAGAAGTATTATATATAAAAAAAAATTATAGATTTAATAAGAATAGAAAGAAAAAGACTATGTGATATAGAAAAAGAATTATGTGAATTGAGGACATTAGAGGATGATGAAAGGATTTTTGATATTTATAAAAAAAATAGATTGGAATATTTTTTGAAATTGATTGCATCAATTGGATTAAGAGATGATGATAAGGTTGTGCAAATTCATTCAAGAAAAATTTATTCTATACTTGAATCTTTTCAAACATCAAAGGTTATGGTTAAAATAAAATATAAGATAATAGATAAAAAGGTGAATTCTATTGCTGGACCTTTGCTAGAAGATTCTAAAGAACAGTTGGAAAAAATATCAAAAAAAAAGAATTTAAGGAATCTAAAGAATATTAGACATAAGTTCACTAAAGAAACTTTTGAAGAATTAAAGATTGGTTCTAATGGTTCTTTATTGCCAGAGGAAATTCAGTACTTCAAAGAAATGTTAACAAAATGAGTTAAATCATTTGCCTTTGAATCTCATGAAATTGGGTGTGTGGATCCAAATATTATAACTCCCGTGGTTATTTTCACTATATCGCATGTACCTTGGAATTTGAGACGAATTATAATACCAAGGGCATATTTTCCAAGTTTGGTGGAATTATTGAAAGAAAAGATGAAGATAAAGATTTTAGAGCCTTCTTTTGCACCATATTCTAGTCAATGGTTTATGGTACCTAAGAAAAATAGATTGTTATGATTTATTCAAGATATACAACTAATAAATGCAGTGACTATCAAAAATACAGAAATTGCATTAATAAGGGATGAATTTACTGAAGCATTTGCAGGAAAGGCAATCTATTCAATGAATGATTTATATTTAGGCTACGACCAATTTCAACTTGCAATGGAGAGTAGAGACATGACACCGATGAGAACACCACTTTGACTAGTTAGAATGTGTATTCTTCTTTAAAATACTATCAATTTAGTAGTACATATAATGAATAGGATAAACAAGGTGTTAAGAGATTTTAATCCTGAGAAGTCTATGCCTTTTCTAGACAATGTTCTTATAAAAGGATATAAGGAAGAAGACAAGGATGAAACTTTGGATAAGAGGGGATGTCACAAGTATGTTATTGATCACATACAAGATTGTGAAAAAATATTGATTTTGCTTGAAGAAGTTCATCTTACATTATCGGATGTAAAATCTATGTTTGGAATATGAAAAGTTGTAATTATTGGACATTTATGTGGATTTTATAGAAAGAAATTAAATCCAATCAAGGTTGATGCACTTGGAAGAATGAAAGAAGTTTGTAGTTCTTTAATAGAGATACAAAGATTTCAGGGTGCATGTATGTGAATAAAAAATTCATTGCCTCACATTAGTTATTTTAAATAATTTAGAAAAATTAGAAAAATTTAGAATTATATAAGTAAATTAAACAGTGGTAGGAATAATTAGTAAATATAATAGTAGGAAAGAAAAATAGGGACCTGGAAATAAGTAAAAGTAGAAGAAATTTACTTAAAATAGTAATTATTTGGAATTAATATTCTTGTATGGAAATGAGGTAGATAAGGGCCCTACATTAAGCCCTTGCAATTTTTCATAAATATGAGTTTGGGACTTAAAAAAAAAAAAAAAAAAAAAAAAAATCCACAAGTGTCTGGAAGTAGGTCCCAACGATCATTGACCATGTCACCAGTAAGAAATGTATGTGGGGCGAGATCCTCGTACAATAGGAGATGAAGGTTAATATGAGTACAGCAGGAGACCTAGAAAGAGAGCTTATTAGACGAGGATGCGAGTTAATACGGTGAAAGACGGAGTGCGAAGAGATGTGGTGGCTGTATGTGAGTAGGAGACAAGAAGAGAGTTAGCAAGAAGGCAAGAGAGAAGAAATAGGGAATTAGAAAGTATAGAAGAACAGCAGATCTATGAGTAAGAGTTAGTAAATTAAGAGATGAGTACTAGATTAGGGTTAATCTGAAGTGCGACACGTGATTTGGATAGATCACAACACAAGTTGGATGGATTGTCATAAGCAAGAAGTAGTAGTGAGAAGGACAGTTCAGAAGCCGTGAAGAATGTAACCTTGTCAAAGTGGTGAGAAATTGAGAGTTGGAAGATGATTACAGTTGAAGGGAGTTCCTACGGCTGTACACTTTATCACACACCACGAGGTTGGTGTAAGAGGCTGTGAGTCCCACCAATGGATCTTAATTAATAGATTGGTTAAAAATATAGTCTTAAGTCATTTAGTTATATAAATATGATGGCTAAAGAGTCTTTTTGATTATTTAAGTATTTATTAGAATTTAGAAGTATTTATAAATATAAAAGTCTTATTAGAAGAAAAGTTACAAAAATAGAATCTTAGTAAGTCTTGGAGACAATTATTTTAGTTGGTTTAGTATTTTTACTTATTATTAAGCATTAAGAATTAGTCATTGAGACCAATGTCTACATTGGCCTTCTAACTACATGTATTACTCATTAAAAACCTATAAATATTATTTAGTAGGTAGAAGAAGCATGAGAAAGAAATCTCATGGCTTTTTATTTATTTTTATAGAAAATAAGATTTTGAGTTGATTTTTATTGATTTTATTATTATAAAAAATTTCCAAGGTAGAATAAAATAGTCTTAAATTGATATTATCATCTTAAAAATATTATAGAAATTTTTAGAATTTATTTAGAATTTATTAAGAATTTTTAGAGCAATTTTGAAGACTTTGGTAAAAATGAGTTTTACCACCTTGGGAGCCATTATGAAGAAATGGAATAAGATTTGAAGGCCATACAAGATTCCTAGGCTAATAGGGTGTTTTTAAACAGCATGGTGA
Source organism: Physcomitrellopsis africana (assembly GCA_036785485.1). NCBI lineage: Eukaryota > Viridiplantae > Streptophyta > Bryopsida > Funariales > Funariaceae > Physcomitrellopsis > Physcomitrellopsis africana. The sequence continues at coordinate 148,299 of JAWRVF010000636.1, forward strand.
AGTCAAAAATGTAAAATTATTAGTTCTATTAGTATTAAATAGGAGGACCAGCAGCTAATGTAGTCCTTGTAGGAAGAGAGGTGCACAAGTTCCATATGGGTTGTGGCACCTTAGATGTAGGTAGGAGGATAAGACTAGGGCCTCGTGGCCCCTCTAGGTCACCCGTATACACTACTTGTGAGCCTTGGTGAGGTTCGAACCCATGATCTTGTAAGAAATTATCCTTGAGGTAAAAATTTCTACTTAATTTTTTCCATTATTTACCTTCTAATTTTGAATTATCATAACTTACTCATAATAACTTAGATTTACATATTTTTTTACATCATTAGAAAGATAAAAAAATTACCTACTTGAAAATATAATTTTTTCTTTTTATTTTTAATTTTTATTAGGTAAAAATCTAGTGAACAGACTGTGACTAGTTTTATAGTGTGCAATTACTTAATTGCACATATTTTACTTGTTTTGTGTTGCTCTTCTCCTTCATTGTTGTTTATTGCTCCTTATAATTCACATCACAATTTATAAGCAACTCTTAATTGAGGCCACCTTATAACTTGGATTGAGGAGTGAATTTTACCCTCACATAAATGGTGCGTTTGCTAGGAGGTGGTGCTTCTAATTGTGTATGTGAATGTGGAGTTAGTATGTTGTAATTCACATTTTGCTTGGTCTTTTTGAGTGAGAAGTTCAAAGTTAATCTTCATCAATGGTAAGTTTTCTTCATCTCTTCTTTATTGGTGTATACAAAGCATTTAAAGTTCTCAATTCATAAGGTATTCAAATTTTTTTTATTATTGAGTGTATATTAATTTGCTCGGGTTTTTATCAATCAGTTTTTTTGCATTGCATATTTTAAGTTGAAACTTTTTATGTTGGTGTATCTTGATGTTGGCTTTCCAATAAGCTATTGCATATTCAATTTGGACTTGATTTGAGTTTGTAGTGAATTTTAGACTAGGAAGTGGTTCATTGCCTTGGCAATTTCATGTACTTCATGTTTGGAAAGGCATTTCTTGGTGCGTGGTGACTAATTAATAGTGAAGTTTTTGGTGTACAAGCAATTTGAAGTTAAGATTGTGGTGGTGCAAATTTCAATGCTATTGAATAAGAAGTGAATTTTTGGCGATTTTTGGAGTGGAGAGAGGTTTTTGCTTTAAGTGGAATACAATTGACGTTAGTGATTTCTATCTCTTCAATCATTTAGATTGTTGATTTTATGTTATACTTTTGATTGTTGTGTTTTAAATCTTATCTTAATTATATTAAACTATAATAGAAATAGAAATAAAATAAAAAAACAAATTATAAAAATAAAAATAAAATAAATAAATAAATAAAAATAAAAATAAAAAATAAAATAATAATAAAAAATAAAATAAAACTAATAATAAAAATAAAAATAATATTATATAAATATATATATAATAATAATTATTTTATTATTAATTTAATTTCATATCAACTTTTATTTATATATATATAATAATAATTTGAATTATAATTATCAACTTTCTTTAATTTGAATTTTTAGGTATATTTAGGAAGGAGCACGGTGTCGGGGTAGAGGCTTCTGGCTGCCACTAATTACTCAAGCAAGATTCAAGTATAATAAAAACCCCCAATTTTATATAAAAGAGATCTCCATAGGGCTATTACACCCAATACACAAGCCTAATTTCCTCAAACCACTCAAAACATAACAAAATACTCTAAACCCTCATTCCCCCGTAGGAAGGGAATTTTTCCCGAATTTCAATAACGCATAACTTTTAATCCAACTGTCCAAAACCACTCCAAATTTACATGAAGTACTGATATATTCTTCACAACTACCACCACAAATTTCAACCATCGATTCATTATTGATCTTTAGATATCGCCAAAACCCTAGCAATAGCTTTAAACCCTTGTTTATAAACACTTGTGTACTAAATTCTTCATATCTCACAATCTAAAAGTCCAAATGCTATGAAACTTTGATGTATAGCTTTTTAGCACAATAATACACCTTCTTGGAAATTTTTAGACAAAAATTCGTCCAAAAACTTAAGATATGGCAAACCCTATCACCATCAACAAAACGGTCTACTTACTGCCTTGGAATTAGATGCGCTGTCTTCAACTCTTCATATCTCCTTTGTCTAAACTCAAAACTTAAGAATTCCTTCATAACAGATGTAGATCTTGAAATCACCTTTCCAACCACACAGTCCGATCTCCAAAAGCCTCCGTACAACTCCGCGAAATCCCAAAAGAATGACAGTATGTATGAAATCCACTCTTTAACTTTGAACAAGTATAACTTCATCACCCTAACTCCAAATCGCCTAAAATTTCCTCTCAAACTATATCCAAAACCCTAAACTTTACAACCCTACCTCTGAAATTGCAAATCCCCTTTTTGAAGTCGCCGAAAACCCCTGTTAAGGTCGCGGGCAGCCTCCTCAAAGCCCATTGGGCATGGTATTCGACCAATAGGGATGAAGTTCCCTATTCCTTGCCTTCATCCGACCATGGCTTGATTTCATTCCTCCCAATTAGCCTCTTACTAGCTTAAATTTTTATCCTTAAGTCCCCACCTTCTCTCAAGGCTTCATACTAAATATTTAGATCTTATATTTTTTAAATACCATAATCAAAACAAGTAAAAATAAAATAAAGTTTCTTCTATCAATCCCTTTAATTTATTTTACTAACCATTCTAACACATATCTAAATCTATAAACATATTAGGCATTTTGAGTGGATTTTACATACTGTAAGCAATTACAGTACGACAACGGCAGGATTTGCTGTCCTACAGGTAACATCTAAAACCATTCTATCACCTTGTAGTGTAATTGAGTATTAAAACATTCAATTATATGCACCAAAAAATTCTCCAATCTACCTCTTTTATTAAGAGAACCTCGTTGTATTTGTAATAGGCACTTCAATTTTTAGATGTTTTGTAAGGAAGTGAAGTCGGATTGATGGCCGGCATGACTTCTTTTTGGCGTTGAATCTATACTTGTGGGAAGCGATGATCTCTATGAGTGTCAAGGACATACTTGTTAGAACCTTCTAGAATATTCTAGAAGTTTCCTAGAACTCTCTAGAACCTTCCAGAGCCTTCTAATATCTTCCTAGTATCAAGGACATACTTGTTAGAATCTTCTAGAACATTCTAGAAGTTTCCTAGAACTCTTTAGAACCTTCCAGAGCCTTCTAATATCTTCCTAGTTAGTAGAAGTTGCTTGAGAAGCTCCCTAGTTGGAGGAAGCTGCTTGAGAAGCTTCCTACGTAGGAGTATATATTGGAGTCGAGGTTGAAGAGTTCTTCAGTCTCGACAACACATCTCTTGGAGCTCTAGCTCACCTCTTTGGTGTTATTTTTGTACTCATCTGATTAATCTTGTTCCTACCAGTTCTTCTTGAACTTCTTGTTTAGACTTCAAGTCTATATTCTGTGTCCGTGATAGTTTGTCGAGACTACTCTCACCTTGGATATCAGAGTTAGTTCCTTCTTGTTAGAGTATGGATTAACCCTCTTCTTGAAGGTACACTAGTATTTTAGAGGTTGCAGATTACCCTCCTCTGAACTGATATCATTTTGTCATAATATTGGAGTCTTATTCTTCTTGGAGAGAGTGGATTATCCCTCTTTTTAAAGGTCTTAAGGCGTTTTAGAGGTTGCGCAGTACCTTCTTCTAAACCAATATTTCCTCCTTGTAGAAACAATTACTTCCTTTCTCTTAGAATGGCTGGAGGTCAAGATATTAATATGAGTGAAAGTTTGGAGTCTAAGATGGACGCCATTATGAATGCTCTTGCTACGTTATCACAGAGAACTACGATGATGGAAGGAGTCTTTGCAAGACTTTATAATGATGGAGCATTTGGAATAGCACAATCTGGGCTTCATCAACCTCGAGCTTTTGCACCAGAAGAAGTAGCTTTACCTGTGGTTCAATGAGAACCATTACTTCCACAATGAAAGGAACCTCAAATTAGCCTTCCAGACAAGTTTGATGGCACACGCTCCAAGTTTCGAGGTTTCATCAATCAAATCAAGTTAATAACAGCTCTACAACCTGAACGTTATCCGACGAAGGAATCACGCGTTGGGTTGGTTGGAACTTTGCTTACGGGACAAGCTCTATCGTGGTTTGCTCCTCTATTTGAAAAAGGATCACCGATTTTGAATAACTTTGAGACTTTTTTGGAAGCATTTGCAGAAGCATTTGGCAAGCATGACAAGGCTCGATAGACTACAACAAAAATTTGATCACTACGACAAGGGACTCGCTCTGCATCAATCTATGCATCGCATTTCAGGCAATTAGCATGCAACATCAATTGAGATGAAGAAGCATTGATGAGCCAATTCTATTGGAGTCTAAGGGATGACGTGAAGGATTTGTTATTATCTCTTCCTGATCCACGAACGCTCAACAAAGCCATTAGCCAAGCTGTAAAGTGCGATAACCGCCTATTTCAACGACGCCAAGATCAATGCTCCAGACAATATACAAGTCATTGCGGTGCAATTATATCGGCAAGTAGCCTAAATTCACAAGCAAAGACAGAGGACATGCAGATTGATGCGGTACGTATCAAATTCCTTACTGCAGAAGAAAAAAAACAGCGTATGGAGAAAGGTTTGTGCTTTTATTGCGATGGAGAAGGCCATAGAGTTGGAAATTATCCGAAGAAGCAAAATGGACGCAGCATCAAGAATAGAGATGCATTTGTTTAGGAAAACGAGGATGCCCAGCCACAATAGGAACCGTGCGGCTAGACAAATCAAAACCAGGTTCCTCTCTTTCTACTCAACCTGCCCGTTGTTTTACAATTCCTTTGTCTTTTGGTCCTGAAAAACTAAAAACATTAGCCTTATTAGATTCAAGATCATCTGCTTGTTTCTTAGACCAAGAATTTGCTAAGCGTCACAAAATTCTCCTAGTACAAAAATTCAAACTTGTTCACGTAGAAGTAATAGATGGACGACCTTTATTATCTGGTAGTGTCATCCATGAATCAGAACCTATAGAAGTGACGTTTAAAGACCGCAGTAGTTATATTATTTTCAACATTATTAGCACCCCGTCAAATCTTATTATTCTTGGTCTTTCTTGGTTGAAAAAATATAATCCATCCATAGATTGGAGGTTGCAGAGGATAACATTTCCCATAGAACAACCTGAGAACAAGCTTGGAAGAAGATCCCAAACCAAAAATTCCTTGTTCATTGGAGCAAGAACGTTCATAAGATCGTGCAAGGAAGACACACCATTGGTCATTTATGCGGCTCTAATTAATAGAGAGCAAATTTCAACAGCAGGAATACCGGAGCAATATAAGGAATTTGAAGACGTGTTCCAAAAGAAGAATGTTGATATGCTACCAGAACATTGACCATATGATTGTGCCATAGAATTGCAAGAAGGAGCACAACCGCCTTTTGGCCCAATCTACAACCTATCGCAGACGGAGTTGGCTGAATTGCGGAAATACATTGACGAGAACCTAGCCAAGAACTTCATTTGTTATTCAAAATCGCCAGCTGAGGCACCAATCTTATTTGTGAAGAAGAAGGATGGCTCACTACGGATGTGCATGGACTATCGAGGTCTCAACAAGGTGACAAAGAAGAATCGCTATCCATTACCTTTGATCTCTAGTCTTTTGGAATAACTTGGACGTGCAAAGATCTTTACAAAGATTGATCTAAGGGGAGCTTACAACCTTGTGCGAATCAAAGAAGGAGACGAATGGAAGACAGCTTTTCGTACAAGGTATGGTCATTTTGAATATAATGTCATGCCATTTGGTCTTACCAATGCTCCGGCGGTTTTTCAACACATGATGAACGATATTTTTCAAGAATATCTAAACGATTTTGTTGTCATTTATCTGGATAATATCTTGATATTTTTCTAAGAACGAAGAAAAGCATAAGAAGCATGTTTGTTTGGTACTCAAAAAACTACGCAAGCAAGGACTCTATGCCAAGTTGGAAAAGTGCTTATTTCACCAAACTGAGATGGAGTTTTTAGGATTTGTTGCAACTATAGAAGGCTTGAAGATGGATCCCAAGAAGATGGAAGCAATTGTGTCCTGGGAAGTTCCAAAGACGGTTAGAGATGTACAATGTTTTCTCGGCTTTGCTAACTTCTATTGGATCTTCATCAAGAATTATTCTGAAGTTGCTGCTCTACTTACTCGATTAACATGTAAAGATAAGCTAAAATGGGGATCTCTAGCGGAAAAAGCATTTCAAAATCTTAAAATGGCATTTACTACGGCTCTAATCTTGGTACACCCAAACTTTGCAAAAGCTTTCTATTTGAAAATCAATACTTCGGATTTTGCTTTAGGAGCCATACTTTCACAAATGGGCATCAACAATAAGCTTCATTCGGTTGCATTCTATTCATGGAAGTTTTCTGCAATTGAGATCAATTACGAGATTCATGATAAAGAACTCCTTGCTATAGTGGATTCTTTCCAAGAGTGGTATCACTTCCTTGAAAGAGCTGCGCATCCGGTGACCGTATATATGGATCACAAGAATCTGGAATATTTCATGTCTGCTCGAGTTCTAAACTGTCATCAAGCTCAATGGAATATGTTGCTATCCAAATTTGACTTTGTTATTATTTGTCGGCTTGGAAAGCAGCAAGGACTATCCAATGCCTTATCAAGAAGATCATATCTTACACCGAAGATTAGAGAAGCAGCGCTTGATCAACAGTGTACAATATTATTAAAGCCAGAGCAATTCAAGATTTGTACTGCTGTGGTGCCAATTGATACTGACTTCCTCAATCAGGTACGTGTTGCGACCATTGAAGATTCAATAGTCCTTGATATTAAGCAGCGTATCAATAATGACAAGTTCAAGGTTGAAGGAAATCTCTTATACTTTGAGGAGTGGCTGTATATCCCAAAAGGGCCAGCACGACTTCGAGTCCTTCAATCTCGTCATGACTTTCCAGCTGCGGAACATTTCAGATTCAACAAAACCTTGGAACTCATTTCTCGAGATTTTTGGTGGCCTCAAATGTGAAAGGATATGAAAGATTTTGTCCTCTCTTGTGACATTTGTTCAAGATCCAAGAACCCTCGACATTGCCTTTATGGACTTCTACAGCCATTGCCCATTCCGTATCATCCATGGTCTTTAGTTTCCATGGAATTTATTACAGATCTACCACCATCGAATTCATTTGACAGCATCTTTGTTGTGGTGGATCGACTTACAAAGATGGCACATTTTATCCCTTACAAAAAGACATCGTCAAGCGAAGATACAGCAAGGCTCTTCTTTGATAATGTGTATCGATATCATGGTCTACCAGATGATATCGTGTCGGATCGAGGAACCTAATTTGTATCAAAGTTTTGGAGATCTTTTTTTAAGATATTGAAGATACACATCAAGCTTTTTTCGGCATTCCATCCTCAAACTGACGGCCAAACGGAACGGGTGAATGAAGTTTTGGAACAGTATTTACGATGCAGCATCAACTATCAACAAGATGATTGGACTGCATATCTACCGCTAGCTGAGTTTGCATAAAACAACACCCTTCATGGGTCAATTCAAAAAACACCATTCTTTTCCAACTATGGGTACCATCCAAAGCTTGTTCTATTAAGTCCGTCAGCGAATAACAACCTAGCAGCTAAAGGATTGGTCAACAGCTATCGGAGCTTCAAACCACATTGAAGCTTCAATTGCAAATTGCCCAAGAGTCTTACAAAGCATCTGCGGATAAACTTCGGAATCAGGCACCTAATTTCAAGATTGGAGATAAAATATGGCTGCTTTGATGGAATATCAAGACCAAGCGGCCATGTGATAAGTTGGACTACTGGAGATTGGGACCATTTGTTATCCAAAAGTACATCAATCCTGTGGCATACCACTTAGAGTTACCAGCTGCTATGAAGGTACACCCTGTCTTTCATGTTTCTCTGTTAGAGCCTTATCAAGAATCGTCTTTTCCTGGAAGAGTGCAATGTCTGCCACCTAGTATAGAAATTGAAAACAATGAAGAATATGAGGTGGAAAGGATACTAGATTCACGGCGAAGATGGAATAAATTTGAGTACTTTGTGCATTGGAGCGGCTACGATATTAATGAAATAACATGGAAACCGGCCAAAAATCTTGCCAATGCATCTCAAAAGGTACGAAAATTCTATCGACGATATCCTAATAAACCAAAAGCTGGTCATTAACGAAGCGTGAAGATAAAGCCTTCTCTTGAGAAATGAATAGAAAAGGGATCCAGGTCTCATCAAAACATAACTCATTGTATTTCATAGTATCAAGATATCTAATATCAAGGTGTATTTAGATATGGCTAGCGAGAATGTAGATACTATACTAGTGGTACCATCTCAATTAAGTAGCTCACGATGTCGACCTCGAGACGAAGAATTAGAAGAGCCAAGAACACGTCAAAGAATATCAAGCAGCAAGTCACTTGAAATTGTCTTTGAAGTTGAACCAGCTCATGCAAGTAGTGGCGAAGCGATATTTTTAGGTCGTTTCCACAATGAAGATATAGAAGTTCAAGCATGGTCTCAAGTAGAAGGTATTGGTTATTATCGGTGGCTACAAGGATCCATAAATCATCTGCCTTGTGAACGACAATTAGAGTATATTACAGAGACTATACGACAAATTCTTGATTTCCTACGTTTGTGAGTATACATCTCAAATGGCTTCTCGAAGACCTCGAAGCTAGAGGAGGAGGTGATGTCAAGGACATACTTGTTAGAATCTTTTAGAATATTCTAGAAGTTTTTTAGAACTCTCTAGAACCTTCCAGAGCCTTCTAATATCTTCCTAGTGTCAAGGACATATTTGTTAGAATCTTCTAAAACATTCTAGAAGTTTCCTAGAACTCTCTAGAATCTTCCAGAGCCTTCTAATATCTTCCTAGTTAGTAGAAGTTGCTTGAGAAGCTCCCTAGTTGGAGGAAGCTGCTTGAGAAGCTTCCTAGGTAGGAGTATATATTGGAGTCGAGGCTGAAGAGTTCTTCAGTCTCGACAACACATCTCTTGGAGCTCTAGCTCACCTCTTTGGTGTTGTTTTTGTACTCATCTGATTAATCTTGTTCCTACCAGTTCTTCTTGAACTTCTTGTTTAGACTTCAAATCTATTTTCTGTGTCCGTGACAATGAGGCATAGTTAATTGTTGCACGTTGTCCTACAGGTTGTCTTTTATCCAATCCATCTGATTTTTGTGATATCCACATTTTAAAATTTTTACATTACTTGTATTATCCTTTGCCTTATTTTTCAATCTCTAAATTATGAATTAAGTCCAATTAACGGGTGATTCTATTATATTAAGATCTGCACAAGGTCTTAACTTAATATTTAGTTGAACCTCGTGTATCATTTGTAAGAAAAGTTTAATTATTGGGTGATATCACTAATTTGAGATCAGGACAAGATTTCATCTTCGTATATAATTAAACCACGTGCCTTAAAAATAAGTAAGAAGAGAAAGGATTTTATATTAATTCAAAAAATAAAAATAAAAATAATTTAAAGTCTATTTGTTTTTCTTTAAACCATATACTAGATCTTTTTTCGTAAGGGAGTTATATAGAAATCATATACTTAGTTGTATGCCATCTAGGATTAAATTTAAAGTAGTTCATCCTCTTACTGGCCTTGTTTTGCGATCTGAACGTGTTTTACAATCCAAATTACATATTGAGCCTATAGTTGTAGGAACTCATGTATTAGAAGAAATTCGTGATAAGATGTCATAAGCTTCTATTGGGATGGAGCACGGAAGAAGACAGCCTTCAGAGCATCAAGTAGAGCTGTTACTAATTCCAACTCTAAGGGTTAGTATAGCCAATGAAGAAAACCATAACTTCCAAACCAATATCCAAATTGATCCAATGATGTTACATAGAAGATTATCAATTGTGATACCTTTAGGATTACAAGAGGCATCAATTCTACCTAACCTTCCTAATTTTAGTGGATCTATCAATGAAGATCCAGCAACCCACGTAGAAAGGTTTGTAGAGGTACTTATTACCAGTTTAGTAATCAATCATGGTTGCTATTTAATATGGTTTCCAACAACCTTGATAGATTCTACATATGCTTGGTATAGATCTCATATAGAGGGGGCATTCACCAAATGGGCACAACTACTAGCAGCATTCTTTCGTCAATATAGGCCTGTGATTGATCAACAACAAGCCCTTTTATCCTTGACAAATATTAGACAAGGTCCTTTAAAAGATATTATCTCATATGTGAGGTGATTCCAGATAGTATCCATAAATTATAAAAGCCTTAGTTAAAACTTATAATAGAAGAATAAAAGAATAGCTTCAACTTCTATCTTACGCATTATAGGCTGAACAAACAACACATACTTCAATGAGAGGATATATGCTAATAGAATTCATGACAGGTCAAAAATCTAATATGCCAATTGAAAAACATGTACCAACTTGGAGTATGCTACCTTGAGAAGATAGATTAATAAGAAAAGAATTGTTGGCTTTTAGAATTTGGCAACTTGAACAAAGATCCAAAAATATGGAATTAGCATTAAAATAATTATAAGATGCAAGGCTAAAGAATAAGAATCAGTTTGATAAACGATATCAATTAAGGCCTAAAATAATTAAAGAAGGTGATTGGATATTTATTTATGACAGTAGTTTGGATAACCAATATAATATTTTACAGAAGTTTTCAAAATGTTGGTTTAGACTATATGTAGTGGTAACAATCTATAACAATGCCACATATTCATTGAGGGAGTTGGATAGTACAAGATTGAAAATACTTATTGATGGAAAGCGAGTGAAGATTTTAAAAAGATAAGATGAGAAAATCAATATGGAAGATTATGTTAAAGATATTAATAATTTTGAAGAAGATAATTATATTGAAATGGATTATGAATATAATGATAAAGAATTTGATGCAAAAAATGAAGAGATGGTATGATGCTAACTATGACATACAATTTCTTTGGCGCATATCAAAGGATGCGTAGGTTCAGAGGAAATGGATGTCATATTGTAACACGTTTATGTGGTGAAAAAGATGAACAATAGTGATTTCTACTTAATATTCAAATATCTTAGTTCAATAGGAACTTAAGATACTTAAAAAAGATTTTATAAAAGCCTCTTAGATTATTTTCTTGTTTTAATAGCTAATAGATAAAAGTTAGTTATTAAATTTTTTTTCTAAATTGTAGAAATTCTTTCACTGCTTTTGAAAAGCCATAAGTTAATAAAAATATAATAGATGAGATAAATAATTAATATGATTGATACTAGGATTAAGTTGAAGGTAGGTTCAAGTTAAAAAATTCTTAGAATAAGTTGGATTGATATCTAGGGATTGATCATGTATGGGATAGGATTGAAATGAGACCTCCAGCTACAAAAACAGCCACCAAGGGCAGGATGTCGGAGCATTCAAAGATCAATGACTAGCATTGGAGAATCAGCTTAAAGCTTATTTGAGAGACATTAGGCTTGTTTTTTTAGGATTTGAGAAGACTTAGCATTTGCTATCTAAAATTTTTAACTGTAGAATTTGATAGTATATAGGTGATTGAGTGTATAAAGATTGAGTACAAAATTATAACAATCTAATGGTATAATTGAGATTTATGTGATCTTTAATACAAAGAAATACCAAAAATTGGCAATTTAGGGTTGTTTAGGATTTTTGAAATATCTAAAGATCTATTAGTCAAATTAAGATGAAAGAGTGCATACTATTACAAAACTTGAATGGCAGGCTATCCATCAATTTTTAGCTGAAGTTAATAGTTATAGAAGGAGAAATTATTGCTAGGATATTTGCATCAACTTTTAAGTTGATTGTTGAGTGACATTAGTGCGGTTTTTGATTAATTTTTAACAATCTGTAAGTTGGATTGAGTTAAAACTTTCTAAACATATAGAAGATTTATATTTGTATTTGTATAAAAAATTTCATATCAAGTTGATGGTCAAATTAAGATTTATAGCTTACTAAAGTTCATTGACTAAGATTAAGACTTGCAAAGAGAAATCTAAGTTGCTTGATTGTGACAAGTAACAAAGCAATTGGAATTTATATGTAAATGAAGTTATCAAGAAGAATGTTTTTAAGCACTTTGTATTGATTTAAGTGCTTTCATATTGATATTCAAATTATATTCTTCTTATATGGATCAAACCTATTAAAGATTCTTGGATATATATGAACTACAACTTCATCTTCTACAACAAGGTCCTCAGCGTATTTTTAAATAGGACAACATGTAATATGATATTGGATTGATAAATAATAATAAAGTTAAATTGAAATAATGATATATTTTATCAAGTTTGACAGTAATTAAGAATTCAAGCTGACATAAAGTATTTAAAATTCGTGTGATTTGTATATACAATCATAAGATGTATTGCTTCTTCAAAAAAAATGACACCATTCTTGAAAAAAAATCCATAATAGCAAAATAACTCCTTATTATAGATTTTATAATTAATTTTGGCAATAAAAAAATTTTAAAAATAAAATACAACAAAATATGATTTATTATCTACATCTATTTGTGAAAGTATGATTCCTAGTGCAAAATCCAAAGCATTAGTCTCTATATAGAATACTTTTGTAAAATTTGAATGTATCAAGATTGGAGCAGTGGTGAATGCTATCTTGAGGTCTTAGAATGCCTTCTTTGCTTGAGGCTTCTATTCTAACTTATCTTTGCATGTTAATTGACTAAGAGAGGTGGCAATTTAAAAATAATTTTTGATAAAGATCCTATAAAATTTGGCAAATCCAAGAAAGCATTGTATATCTCTTACAGTCTTTAGAATGGCCTATTGCATAACTGCCTTCACTTTCTTAGGATCCATCATCAAACCTTCAATAGGTAAAATGTATTTTAAAAATTCAATCTTTAATTGATGAAATATATATTTTTCTAGCTTGACATAAAAGCATGTATTTCATAGCTTTCATAATACCAACTTTATATGCTCCTCATATTCTTCCAAATTTTTTGAATAGATTAAGATATCATTAAGATAAATCACTACAAATTTATTTAGATTTTTTCAAAAGATATCATTTATTTAATGCTGAAAGATATGGGATGCATTTATTAATCCAAAAGATATGACATTATATTCAAAATGTCTATACCATATCCAAAATATAATCTGTCATCTGTCTCCGTCCTTAATCTATACTAAGTTGTATATTCCACAAAGATCTATCTTAGTATAGATCTTGGCTTGGCTGAGTTGTTCCAAAAGTCCAAAGATTAATGATAGTAGATAATGATTTCTTCACCGTTATCTTATTCAATCTCTAATAATCAATGTACATACATGACGAACCATCTTTTTTCTTTATAAAGAATATAGGTGCATCTATTAGAGACTTTGAATGCTTGAGGAAGTTCTTTGCAAGGTTTTCATCAATATAATCCTTTAATGCCAAAATCTTATTTTGAAAAAGATTATAAATTGGACCGAAAGGTGGTTACATTTCTTCTTGAAGATCTATGGCATAATCATATGGTCGATGCTTTGATAATGTATCATCATTCTTCTTTTGAAAAACATCTTAAAATTTTTAATATTACTTTAAAAGAATTGTCAATGAAGTCATATCTTTTTTAGTTGGATTGACATAAATAATAAATAGTGTATCTTCTTTGGCCAATCTTACATAGGCCTTTGCTCTAACAAATAAAGGTTTATCAATTTGTGATTTTTTATAAATTTTTCTTGAAAAGATTTCTATCAAAAATATTATTTTTCATGACTTCCAATCTATAGATGGATTATATTTTTTCAACCAAGAAAGTTTGAGATTAACAAGATTTGAAGGAATTCTAATAACATTGAATATAATTTGATTACTATGGTTTTTAAATGGCACTTTTATAAGCATTATTTCATAGATGATACTATCAAAGGATAAAAATTATCTATCTATTATTTCTACATGAATAAATTTGGATTTCTATAGTAAAGGTATTTTTTTGAAGTTTAGCAATTGCCTCATCTAAAAAATAAGCAAATACCTTTGAATTCAATAAGGTAATTTCTTGAAGCTTATGAGGGCCAAAATATAAAGAAATTATAAAATAACAAGCAGGTTGAGTAGTAAGAGAGGAACTTGAATAATATTGCAATATTGAATTGTTCAACTGCATAGTCCCTATTATGACTATACATCTTTGTTTTTTTGAACAATTATACTTTTGATTTTGGTGATGAATTGATTTTATTTCTTCAAACAAATGCAAGTCTTATGACTTTTCTTGCTACAATATAAATATAGATCTTTTCTATTTGATGCTTCTTTTATTATAGACTAAGAGGTTTAAAATATATTATATCAAGCTATATAGCTTCTACTTTTGAATGTAAATTCAGATTGCTTGCAAATGTAATAGGAATAAGTTTAATTGCGTGTTATCTTGTTGAGGTCCATAAACGTTGACCTTGACAATGTTGAAATAATCAATTATCATATTTTATATCTTGATTGATGACCTCATTGAGCAATTGTGGATCCAAAAGTGATAATAATTAATCCTTCATATTATCTCTTAATCCCTAATAGAATTGATTCATCAAGGCTTCTTCATCCCAATTGATGATGCACATTAATTGCCTAAAATTAGGTGCATAGATTGATGCAAAGTATATCTATTATTGCAATGCTTGGATTTTGACTATTATCCAATGAGCCTTATCATGCTCTTCAAATGCTTCCACAAATATTCCATGAAAATTTTAAAATTCTTTAAAATTAAAGATCTCTTTTCAAACAAGTGAACAAATCATAATAATACTTGCCCTATAAATAAGGTGCCAATTAATCTAATCCATGATTCTTCTATTGGATAAATATCAAATTATAGAACTATTATCAATCAAATTTAGTTGACAAATCCTTGTAATTTTGAATATGTATCATCATATTTCTCCAAAAGACTAATTTGAAGCTCTTTACATTGTTGAATAGGTAGATTTCTTTGGCATAACATAGATAATAGTATATCCTCAAGCACAGAAGTTAAAAGTGGATACAGTCTAGGTTGTGGTATTCCAAATGTTACATCATTATGAAGTTTTATAATAATCCTTTCAATCTTTATAGTCATAATAAATAAAGTAGTAAGAGCGCTTATGATGGCATTTAATTAAGACTCAAAAGATTTGGTTATACTAATGTCTTAACCTCCAGCCATTCTAAAAAAATAATAATAAAAATAAAAATCTATTAAAAAAATCTATAAAAAAATAATATTAGTTTAAATGAGAATAATTTGCAACCTCTTCCTAATAGGCTTTAAAAAGATTTTGAAAGGTTTTAAAAGATTTAAAAAAAATTTAGATGGTCATTGAAGAATCTTAGTCTCGCTTCACCTCCAAACATCAAAAAAATTCTTTAAAGAGTTTCTTTGCTCCTAGTATATATAGGAGTCAAGGCTAATGAGATCCTTAGTCTCAATATTGTAATTTCTTTAGCTTAGCTTAGACATTTTAGTCTTATTCTTGTGCCTTGTTGTAGCTCTTTGCTTATAATAAAAAATAAATTTCTTTTGTTTCAGTTCTTTGAACTTTTAAAGTTTTGTTCTATTTGACTAATATATTTATAATAATTTTAGTCAATAGGAATGAAAATTTCTATCATCCATCTCTATTCATCTACATGGATGGTTTAACTACTCTTTTTGATATTAATATCCCTTTTTAATCCTTTTTTAAATAAAATTTACATGATATGTGTCTTAAATATTATATAAAAGAAAAAAAATTAAGATTTCAAGGATCACCTATATTTAACAAAGATGACTTAAAATATAAAAGTTATTATCAATATAAAATCAACTTCAAAAGTCACTATCTAAAAATAAAAATAAAAATAAAAACTAAACTTCAATAGTATTCTTTATAAATAAATTTCTTCTAAAATAATAATTTAATCATATTTTATAATCAATCAAAATCCATTGATATTGCTCTCATCTAATTTTATAGTAAATTAAATATTAAATATATATGAATATTATTTTCACATAGTAGTCCAACCACAACACAACAATAGTTTCTATTGTGGTTAGACGTCTTCATTTTCTTGTAAAATATTTAGTGGGATGGTTGCACTTCTTATTTCATATATATATATATCAATGCTTTTTGTAGCAATTATTAGCATTGTGGTTAAATTTTCTATAACATAAATATAATTTATATTTTTTTTAATGCTTTTTTTTTTATTTAAAAAAGAATTTAAAGCAAATTATTGTAGACATAAGATTTATTCCAATAATTATCTAGTTAACATAGATAGGTAGAAATAATTAAAAGTAGATAAATTTGATAGTATCTTATAGAAAAGCTTTTTAAAAGCTTTATAAACATAATATTGTGTGGTGTGATCTTTAATTTGAGAATATATTGGATACTTGGTTGTAAAAAATTTACTTATAACTTATTTGTAAGATTCCAATAAATAATTTTTATTAAATAAAAAAAATAAATAATATGATAATATTATAAAAAAAATATTATATTAATAAAATCTTATTATATTTAAGTAGATTTGTATATAAAGTCCTTTTATAGTATATAAAAATTATTTAATACCTTTTTTCTATAAAATCACAACTAATCTATTGTTGTAAAGTTAAATTTTCAATAATTTTTAAAAAAAATCTATAATTCTCTTTCAAACCTCATCTTCACATCAAAATTTTATTATAGCTCCACATATCTATTTTTCTACCTTTATAAAGTCTTGGCTTCTAAAAAATCCCTTTAGTTTGTTCAAAATATTCAAATTGCAATAAAATCCTTAAATAGCTTTTTCACCCACAAGGATTGATTTCTTTCTAAACTTTGTAGTTCAATAACTATTGATCCAACTATTGAATTTTAATCAAACTTCACTAAAGTATAAGTTATATCCTTAAGCTTTATCATAAACAAATTCAACTATAGATTTTCTTCCAATTATTCAATATCTTTAAAATCCTAATAAGTGCTTAAAATTCTAGTTTATAAACACCTGAGTATTATTTCCTTCAAATCTCAAAAATCCAAAATCCTAATGCCACAAATATTTTGTATAAAGTTTTATTACATGAAAATACACCCTTAAAAATTTTGAGCCAAAAACTTGTCAAATTTTCTAAGATATAGCTCAAAATATAATCACTATTTAAAGAAGGTCACTTATTGTGTTTAGATTGTGAATATTGAATTCAACTTCTAATATCTCTTTTATCTTGGCTTAGATTTCATCAAGCCATATGTAAAAAGTATAGCCAAAAAAATGTTCTTTTTAATCCTAATTAATGTTCTTCTATTGCTTTCTATACGTAGGACTTATATATAAAAGAATGACAATGGATATAATTTTGATACCTTAACTTTGAGCATCTATATTTTCTTCATAAAAAATCCAAATCATTCAACTTTTGTGACAAAACTATAGCCAAAAACTTAAACTTATTGACCTTAGCCTTTGATGTTCAAATGCCTTCAAAAGAAAAAATTCTAATCCCTAATAAGTCCCCAAGCATCCTCCTTAAAGTCCATTGGGTATGACTTTTGGTCAATAGGAATAGAGACTTTTATCACCCAATTCTGTTCATCCATATGAATAGCCTAACTATTCTTTTTTACACTAAAAATTCTTTTTTAATTCTTTTTTTAATAAGATTTATATAATATGTGTTCTAAATACTAAATAAAAAAATAAAAAATAAAAATCTCAAAGATCACCAATGTCTAATAAAGGTGACTCAAAATATATAAAGTTATTATCAATATAAAATCAACCTTAAAAGTCACTATTAAAAAAAAGAGATTATATAAATCTCAATAATAGTCCTTTTAAATAGATTCCTTGTAAACTAATAACCTAACCATATTTTGTAACTAATAAAAATACATTGATATAGCTCTCACTTAGTTGTATAGTAAATTGTACATTAAATATATATGTATATCATTTTCACATGGTAGCCAAACCACAACACGACAATGATTTCATCTTTATACATATCTGTAAATGAGTAGTAGGTTAAAAACTTGATCAACAAGTTAGCCATGTATCACATATGTTGATAGCTTGTAGAACAAGCTTAATATGTGGCGTGCATATAGAAAACTTGTCTTACAAGTTTGATATGTATCTTGCAAATTGGATACATATTATAGGTTCTATAGAATGCCACCACGTAGCTCTTAGGTAAATAGTATATAGAGACAAGAATTAAGCCTTCTTCACTCTTATCAATTCTTTTCTTATTTTTGATCTAGTTTAAAAGTCTTTGTATTTTCTAGTCTTTGGCAATAGCTATTCCAATTTTTTTTGAATATAAATACTTTCTTATTTCTATTTTTTAATTTTTTTAATATAGATTTCATTAATTTATGCATCTTCTTTTAATTCATGTCCTTGATAAATTGACAAGAATACACATATAATATCAGAGCTTTGTCTTTTTTTTTATTAAAAGTAGATTATTCCTTTCTTTTGATAAAACATAAGCATATTAGAAGTTGTGGATTATCCACTTCTAAACTAATATTATTCATATATATATATATATATATATATATATATAATTATTTTTAAATATTTTATTTTATAATGAGAATAGACGTTTTTTTTTCTATTGTGTTATCATAGCAGAGCTTACTGAAATGAAAAGTATTGTTGTACTGTAATTCCTCATAATATATAAAAATTAATTAAAATATATAATATATTCATAAGTTCTAATATATGTTAAAATGATTAATAAAATATTTAAAAGAGTTGATGTAAAAAAATTTATTTTGGTTTTTTTTTTACTTATTTTGATTATGGCTTTTAAATTATATAGAACCTAAATATTTAGTATGAAGCCTTGAAAAAAGATTGAGGCCCAAAGATGGAAAAATTAAACTAATAAGAAGCTTATTTGGAAGGATGAAGGCAAAATATGGATGAATGAAGGCAAAAAATGAAGTATTTCATTCCTATTGGTTGATGGTTATATCCAATAGGCTTTGAATAGGCTGTCCATAATAAGAAAAAGGATTTTGGTATCTTCAAAGAAAAAATTCTAAAATCAAATATTAAGATTAGAATATTTATTTTATGTATTACAATTTTAGTATAAAAATCAAGAGATTTGGAATTTTTATGAGAGAAGAGTAGACGTTATTGTGTTGTGGTTTGTCTACTATGTGAAAATATCATACATACATATTTAATGTATAATTTACTACATAGCTAATTGAGAGCCATATCAGTGGATTTTTATTGGTTACAACATGTAATTAGGTCATTAGTTTAAAAAGGATTCATTAAAAAGGCTATTATTAAGATTTATATAATTTTTTTTTTTTTATAGTGACTTTTGAGATTGATTTTATATTGATAATAACTTTTATATATCTTGATTCATCTTTGTTAGACATTAGTGATCCTTGAGATCATATTTACTTCTTTTATTTGGTATTTAGAACATATATTATATACATCTTATTAGAAAAAAGATTAAAAAGGGATTTTTAATATAAAAAAGAGAAGTTAGGCCATCTATGTGGATGAATAGAGATGGATGATAGAAGTATCTATTCCTATTGGCCAAAAATCATATCCAATAGACTTCAAGGAAGCTGCCTGAGGCCTTAATAGAAATTAGAGTTTGTCTTTTGATAATATTTGAACATCACATACTAGAATAAAAAATTTTGGATTTTTGGTTATGATTTTGGTGCAAAATTTGTGTGGTTTGGATTTTTTATAAAGAAGATATAGGCACTCAAAGTTAAAGTGTTGATATTGTACCTATTGTCACCCTTTTAGGCATAACTTGCACATACAAAAAGCAATAGAAGATCAATAATTGGAATTAGAAAGAACATTTTTTTGGCTATATTTTTTATATATAGCTTAATAAAATCCAAGCTAGGATGAAGGAGATATTAGGAGTTGAAGTTAGTGCTTGTAATCAAAGGGCAATAAAAGACCCCGCTTAACTTGTGGTTATATTTTGAACTATATCTTAAACAATTTGATAAGTTCTTGGCTCAAAATTTTTAGAAGTATATATGTTTATGTCACAAGACTATGTACAAAATTTTTGTGATATTAGAGTTTTGGATTCTTAAAATATAAAGAAAATAGTGCTCAAGTATCTCTAAATTAGGATTTTAAGCACCTGCTTGGATTTTTAAGATATCGTATAATTGAAAGTAAATCTATTGTTGATTTTTTTTGTGATAAAGCTTAAGATTATTACCTACATCTTCAAATTTTTTTTATAGAAACTTAATAGTTGAATCAAGAGTTATTGAATTCTAAAGTTTGAAAAGAAATAAATCCTTGCGGATGAATAAGATATCAAAGATTTTTGTTGCAATTTGAGTCTTTTGTATAAACCTACTTAAATACAAGAGGTTTTATCGATATAGTTTTTTTTTATAATATTATTGTATTATTTGTTTTCTTTATTAAAGACAAATCATTTATTGGAATCTTACTTATAAGTAAATTCTTTACAGCTAAGTACTCAGTATATTCTCAGATTGAAGTTCACCGTACACAACAGCGTTTGAAGTTAAAGTGTACAAATTCTACCTATTATCACTCTTTTAAGGATATAAGGAATTATACAAGAGCTTTTAGAGATCAAAAGGTACAATTAAAGAGGTGATTTCAAGATCTACATTTAATATATAAGAATAATTATATTCGGAATTTTAAAAAAGAGATATTCGAAGTCAAAAATAGTAGATCAAATTTCAAGGTAGTAAATAGACCATTTTATAGATAGTGATGGTTTCTATCATATCTTAGGCTTCTTGATGAATTTATGTCTAAAAACTTTCAAAAAGATGAATTATAATATTAAAAAGCTATACATCAAAGTTTCATAGCATTTGGACATTTAATTTGTGAGATATAAAGAATTCAGTATATGGGTATTTATAAATAAGGATTTGAAGCTACTATTAGGATTTTAGCAATATCTAAAGATCAAAAACAAATCAATGATTGAAATTTGTTATAATATTTGTTAAAAATATATCAATACTTTATATAAGTTTTTAATAGATTTGGATAGTTGGATTAAAAATTATGGATTATTGAAATTTGAAAAAATTCTCTTTTTATAGATGAATGAGGTTTTAGAATATTTTGTTATAATTTGAGTGTTTTGTGAAAAAAGAAGACTTATGTATTGGATATAATAGTCATATAAAAAAAGACTTTTATTAAAATTTGAGGATTTTGTTATTTTAGAATTTTATTGAGCAATTAATTGCAACCAAAAGCTTAATGCTCTCTTGAGGCAAATTCTTTCTACCACAATATATTAATACTTCTATTGAAAGAGCCTTGATACATTAATTAATCAATAGATAAAGATAGAAAATCAAATCCCAAGGATTTTTTTATTAGGTATAATGGATATCCAAGATTTATTAAGGGCATTTACGCAATTTATAGATGAGAAGTAACAAGTGCAAGGAGATGACAAGAATATCACAAAGGCCTTACATATAGTAGTGGACAAAGTTAGGAGATTCAATAGAAGAAACATCACTAAGTTTTAAAAGATTTATACATGTAAAATGGAGGTGCATTAGGTTTCAAAATTAAAAATGATTACCACCTTTGAATTAGCAGTGGTTCTAAAACTTCAAGAGAAAGTGCAAGAGTTGCATGGTGAAATTACATCATGAAACAAGTTTGAAGAATTATTGAAAGATGAGTTTTTTGAAGAAGATTTAGAATGGATGAGCAAAAGATCATTTCTACATGGAATTGAATAAAGACTAGGGAATTAAATAGCTCTAAATGAAATAGTCAAGGAATTTGAAAAGAAATTTGGCTAATTATTCCACTTAGAAAAGTAATTGTTAGATTTTAGAAAGGCTAAATTATTCTTGCAAGCAGTTGATAAAGGCTTAGAAGACAAATTACTCATCTATCTAGCTGACAAGATATAAAACAATGGATTTACAAATAATTAGAGGTCGATGAAAGAGACACTAGGATTTATAGCCAAACAACAAAAAATTAAGACTTGTGGCTCATCATCACAATTGGAGCCAATATCTACCTCTCGAATTCCAATGTTATGTCAAAAAATAATCAAATCTATTCAAGATGATACTCGTGAGAAGTTAATCAAAGACATATAAGATCTAAAGGTAGAAATGACTAAATTGAAGAGATTTCAAATGGCAAGCTCATCCAAGACATCCAAAGGCTTAAAGGGATTTGTGGAGAGATGCATGTGGTATGACAGTCTAAACCACAAGCAAGGTGAATGTGATATCTATAAGATTGCAATTAAAGAAGGTATTGTATATTTTAAAGAATGCAAGATAAGGCTAGCGGATATTGATGAATCTTTGAGAATCAACTTTTAAAAAGGTAGTATGAAGAAGCTAATAGATGAGCAAACATGCAAGAGTAATACTATACATGAAAGAAAAGCAGAGTCTTATTTTATTACAATTGAACAGAAAGCTATTAAGGTTGTTTTTTCATCCACTATGAAAGCTATAATTAGAAGATTATCTTATCTAGTCATCTTTTTAATTTAGATAGAATGATCTAGTTGATACTATTAGCATCAAATATTTTTGGATGGAGACCAACAAAATAATATTCTACATGATGTAACAATTGAGGAAAAGAAGAGTAGAGCCATTCATAAGGAAGATATTACTAAGCTTGCAAATAGAAGAGGTCTCTAAAGAATAAGGAAGGTTCTCAAGGGACAAAATCAAAGAAGATGTCTTAATTTATTCATTTTGGTGATACACCATTATCAACAGAGTGGTAGAAGAAAGACAAAGAGAAGAAAAAAGATGACACAAGCAAGTTCAAAGATAAATTTTTTGCCTTTAAGCTACAATCTGACAATAAAATATCTATAAATATGAACAGTATCTTAGGCAAAAAGTTTTTGGATGCAAAAATTGAATTCACTCTAAAAGAGGCTTTTGGTATAACAAAGAGGAATTTTTATGAGCTAATCATTAATGTAATAAAGAAAAAGAGGCAAATGATAGTTGAAGCTATTATAATGGAAGTATTAAATATTTGAATAATTAAAGATGAAAAAGAAGAAATAATGCAAGTATTTATGTAAGTGGTATTACTAAAGTTTGGAAGGAAAGCTAATATTGAAAATAAGACTCAGATGAATTATACCAAGGATATAGAAGAACATCAAACAAAGTATATATCTATAAATTCTAATAATGAGAAGAAGATTGTACAAAAAGTTTGTATTATCAATTCTTCAAAAAGAAATAATGATGAAATGGAAGGTGGCTATTATTTAGTCCTTTATTGAGCTAGGGCTATTATAGAGATATAAATAAAATTAGGATATTCTAAAGACTTAATATTGGCCTTAGTTGATCATGGATCCGAAATCAATATCATGTCTAGGCAGATATATGAGAAGAATAAGTGGTTAATTAATATCAACTATAGTTGAGTGATTAAAATTACAAACAATAAATAAGATGATCTATATGGAGCTTGTTTAGTTGTGAAGACCAAGATTAGAGATGTGGAGATGGAATAGAACTTTTTTGTGCAAAATTTTGCTATATATCTGGTAATACTTGGTCAACCTTATATTACAATTGCTAGGATGGAAATTAAAGTTTTGAATGATGTTTCACATTATACTAGGATTTAGAGTTGGGATAAAAAGAAGGCTATGCAATTTTTTATTGTGAAGCCTAATCATAAAAAGCACAGAGAGTAGCTAAGAAAATTACCTTTAAAGCCAAGAAATATATTGTTAGGATTTTAAAGGGCACCTATGTAGAATAGAGGTACATAGGTGTAAATAAATTATCTCTAAAATCTAATATAGATAATTTTAGTTCTAGATTTTGAATTTGATTGGCAATGGATTAGTGAGTTTTCAAAGAGTTCAAGATTTGAATCTTATATATAGAAGAAGAATAAAAAAATAAGAAAAAAAACTTTAAAAGAGTGAATTTAATTTCAAGTGATGAAGTTAAAGTTGGAGTAATAGAAGAAGCAAGTTTAGAAGATGGTTTGGTATAAGTTTTGAAGAGCTTAGCTATAAATATAGATATAGATATTATAATAGAGATACATTTAAAAAGAGCAGTTAAGGAGCCAAGTTGGAAAGAAAATTAGATATTAATTTACTCAAGAATTGTTGATTAAGCTAAAGATTAAAGAAGGTGATTTCTTGATATATACTAAAAGATGTATAAATTTGGAGGGGATAGATGTTATATTATAATTTCTTATAGTATATAAAAACTAATTAAAATATGTAATATGTTTATAATTTCTAATATATGTTAGAATTATTAATTAAATATTTAAAAGAATTGATGTAAAAAAATTTATTTTGGTTTTTTTTTTTACTTATTTTGATTATATCTTTTAAATTATATAGGACTTAAATGTTTAGTATGAAACCTTGAAAAAAGATTAGAGTCCAAAGATGGAAAAATTAAACTAATAAGAGGCTTATTTGAAAGGATGAAGGCAAAATATAGATGAATGAAGGCAAAGAATGAAGTGCTTCCTTCCTATTGGTCGATGGTCATGTCTAATAGGCTTTGAGTAGACTATCTGCAATAAGAATAAGGATTTTGGTATTTTCAAAGAAGACATTCTAAAATCAAAGGCTAAGATTAGAAAGCTTATTTTTTATATTACAATTTTGGTATAAAAATCTAGAGATTTGAAGTTTTTATAAAAGAAAAGCAGGCGTTTAAATTTAAAGTATACAAATCATATCTATTATCACTCTTTTAAGGATACAAGGAGTTATACAAGAGCTTTTGGATATTAGAAGGTGCAGTTACAGAAATGATTTTAAGATCTACATCTAATATAAGAGAATTGCTACATTTAAAGTTTTGAAGAAGGGGATATTTGAAGTCAAAGATACCAAATTAAATTCTAAGGCAATAAATAGACCATTTTTTTGATAATAATAGTTTTTATTATATCTTGAGCTTCCAGATAAAAAATTTTTAAAAAATTTTTAAGAAGATAAATTATTATATTAAAAAGCTATACATCAAAGTTTCATAGTATTTGAACATTTAATTTATGAAATATGAAGAATTTTATACGCAAGTATTTGTAAACAAGGATTTGAAGTTATTGTTTGGAATTTAATAATATCTAAAGATCAAAACTAAATCAATAATTGAAATTTGTTATAATACTTGTTAAAATTATATCAATATTTTATATAAATTTTAAGTGTATTTGGATGGTTAGATTAAAAATTATAGATTATTGAAGTTTAGAAAAAATTTCTTTCCTATAGGTGAATGAGGTTTTAGAATATTTTGTTATATTTTGAGTGTTTTGTGAAAATAAGACTTATGTATTGGATGTAATAGTCCTATGAAAAAGACTTTTGTATAAACTTAGAGGTTTTATTATTTTGGAATTTGGTTGAGCAACCACAAGCTTAGTACTTTTTTGACGCAAATTTTCTTTACCACGATAATACAATAGCATAAATGTAAGAATAAATGTGAAAATTAATGCTTATAATGCATCAGTTCAATGTACCACCACAAGAAGCAACAATATTAGCAGGAAATAAAGATGTAGAGATGATTGGAGCTGCTTCAATGTCTATATCAAGCCATATTACTTTTACTTACGATGGAACACTATTCAAGCATCAAAGAATCAAAAATTAGTTTACCTCAAAAGTTTAATGGCATAAGATCTAATTTTTGAGGATTTAACAATCAAGTACAACTAGTGATTGAACTTCAATCTCAAAATTATCCAACTCAAGGATCACAAGTCAAGTTTATTGAGACACTACTTTCAAATTTTGCTTTATTATGATTTTCATCTTTTTTTTGAACAATAAGATCCAATATTGGAATATTTAGAGGTATTTTTAGCAAAGTTTTATTTTATATATAGAGAATATGATGCAATTTGTATTACAACCAACAAGATCTATATCTTGCAACAAGACAATCAATCAATGATATTATATGCTTCATAATTTTAATAACTAGTGACTAATATCAAATGAGATAATATTGTAATCATCAACCAAATTCTCTATAGATTATAATATGAGATAAATTGATGCTCAATTTATCCGATCTTTAATTAAATTAAATTTATTTTTAAAGATTTATTTTATAAAATATAAAATAAATTTAGTTTTAATTTTAATTTTAAATTTAATTTTTAATAATAAATATATGACTACAAAGTATTGATATAAATTATTGTATTACAAATATGCCATGAAATTCTTACAATTCAATATTTTGAGCTTATTATTTAGGATTTTATGTAGCTTTATATATAATTCTTTTTGATATAATATGATTTATTGTAAGATACATGAGCTAAATAATATAAAATACTTTAAATTATTTTTGTGAATTTTTACAATAATTAATAATTTTTAGACAAATTCGGTCTTTTATTCTAATATATTTTAAGTATAGAACTATTTTTACTTTTATTAAAAAAAAAACTTTATTATATTTAATAAAGGATTATTATTTTAAATTTAATATATAATAGTATTTTAAATTTATTCATTAAATAATAAAAAGATATTAAACTTTTAAGATACATACTAAACTTTTAAGAAGCTATAAAATTTATTTAGAAGAATATTTTGTTATATAAACTCACTTTTTTATATAATTAAAATTAAATAAATAATAATAATAATAATAATAATAATAATAATTTATAAAATATTATAGAAACTTCTTGGACATGATTTTCTTCTTAAGATAATTTTAGATAACTCATGTAAGATATTAAATAATATCAAAGTGTTTATATTTATTTTATTTATTAAAAATATAATTTTAAAGTACAAATCTAAGAAAAAATTAGAAGATTGATACTTGCAATGATTCAATTTTGATTACCATTACAACTAAAACTAATAAAAATTGATAATACTAATAAAAAGATGGACAAAATATATTCAAAAACTTAATTATTTCAAGTGATTTTTTGGATTATATATCAAAATAGAAATAAAATTATATATATATATATATATATATATATATATATATTCTAAATTTTATTTATAGATTCTTAAGTTTTTGTTTATTTTTATGTGAAATATTATATAATATTCTTGATATGAAAATTTAGTTAATATATATATAAATTATGTACTGATAATTTTTATCTTTTAGATATATAAATTATTAAAATTCTAAAAATAAAAATATATTCATAGATATGAAATAGAATTTATTATTATTAAATCTCTAATTAATTAAATTATAATAGTTTTGAAGGTTATAAATCTTAAATAAATTAGATATTATAAAATCTAAAAACAAATTGATTTAAAAATATCAAATTAAGATTTTAATCTTAAATCCTTTAAAATAAAACTTCTATTTGATATGATAATGATAGTAGTAAAAAAGTATATATATCTATATATATATATATATATATATATATATATAAGATACTACTAATGTGACTACAATTTTTATTACTACCACTACAATTTGCCACCAACTTGATGGACAATCCTTCACAATCTTGTACCCTCCTCTCAAACACTCCTCTTGTATCTTATATCTATATATGTGTATATATATATATATGATTTTTTTTTATGTATTATCTAGTCTTTATCTATAAATATCTTAATAGTATTTTAGAATTATATAGATATTTTTAAAATATATTTGATAAAAAATTGGTAATTTTTGTATATATATAAACTTTTTGCACAATTGATATTTAAAAAATACATTGTGAAGTAATTTGATTGTTAAGTGACTACTTAAGATTAAATGATATAAAATCATTCACAATCTTTTAACATCCAATGAATTAAGATTATCATGCTTGTTTCACATGGATAAAAAATTTATAGTTAATATCATAGATAAAATATTTATGAATATTATAATTATCTTGAATTTTAATTCAAATAGTTAGATAATGTAAAAAGCAAGTCCATCTGAATTTTAACTATAAATATATTAATTCTAAAGAATCTAATTTTATCCATATAATAAAATCTCAAATCCTAAAGAAAAAATTCTAAATTTTGACTTTAAAACCAATCATAAATTCTGATCCTAAGACAAAATCTTAAACCTCAATTATAAGATGGAACTTATATATTAACATGGTTGCAAAATCCCATGACTTTGTAATTATATTTTATACATGCTACCAAGATTCTATATTAAAAAATTACTTGAACTAAATTCATCATCAATTTTAAGAAAGTGCAGTTTAGTCACAATAATAATCACAATTCATAATCATCAATCCAAATGCTACAATTAAAATATGCATAAAAACCTCGAATTGCACTAAAACTTAAGAATTTAAATATGAATGTTTTATATTTGTTAGTGCTAATTCTAAAGTAAAAGCTATGACAATGATGTTATTGCAATGTAGCATTCTAATTCATAGCCATTAACAAAGAATACAAAACAAGGTTCTCTCATTTCCAAGTGCCGTTACAGTAAATCCACCGTTGGTATTAAGTATTGAGGTACCCAACAAAATTGGTTTTGCTCTACCTACCGATTATTAATCGGAATCAAGCACAATACTTCCGTTCTACAAGACCTCAAATGTCCACAACAAGACAGATTCTTCATACTTGTAATTGACTGCTGCACAACCACATCCCCAATGTGCCAACTACAAGGAACATTGACAAATGAAGTTCATCATCTAGTCAAAGCACACTCTCGCCACTGCGTTGTTGCTTGGTCGCCAAACTTGTCAGCCTCCCAGTATTCCAAATCTGGAAATTGTCCTATACTCTTTGCTAGTCCGTCGCAGCTTGTCTCAAGTCGAATTCTCCTCCTGGTTCCTTCTCTATAAGTCACTACACTACTGTTCTACTCCTGTGTTAATCTTTTCTGATCCCATTCCATGTAACCAAAGCCATGCCGACTTAAACCGGACCGCAACAACCGTCCCTGTAAAGCTAATTCTCTCAAATCCGCAGAAGCAACAAACCCGGGACTGCTCATCAACCAGACCACCTCCTCAACAAACACACCATCGCAGATGAGGATGCCCCATCACACCTGCCTGCACCCGCACCAGAATCCAAACTAACACCACCTGGTGAGGCCTCGCCTCTCGCCTCTCGCCGTTGCCATCACACCATTGTCGAGAGCTTCTTGAGCTTCACGTTGCCGCCTCCCATTTTGGCCAGTTGGTTTTTGCAACCAGCTTCTTCCCTTAAGCAACTATCTGCTGATTGCAGCAGGCTTAGCAGTTTCCAAAGCAAACTTATTCCAAGATGGGCTGAATCCTTGGAACTGGGAGCGTTAATTTGAAGTCTAAAATGCACTAATGTGTGAGCCGCTGGCTGGTGGATGTTCCTAGTTGGTCTTTGTGCCGGAGTCTAGTTCCAAATCCTAATTCCTAAACCTGCTGTACTAGTCTGTAATGTTAGCGAAGTCGTATTATAGCAAATGAGGCGTGTGCGTAAGGTGTGTCCTTTTAGCGATGCTGTTGTTTGTTGCAGTCGGAAGTAGTGCAGCTTGACGAGGACTACAGATTAGGTGAGAGTCCCTGCCAGTGTGCTTGATCGTCAGAGCAAGTTGTAGGATGCGACCTCTTCAAAAGCTAAACTTTGTGGTCAGACAAAGAGTTCCATGTCAACAATGTGATCTGAGAGGGATGATGAACCATGTGTCCTAAAAGTCACTTGACATAAAGCTTTTGATCGCCACCGATCTAGAAATGAATCTCAGCATATGGCATTGGCCTTTTGAAAAACAAAACTTAATTCCAAGCTACTCGAGAAGGCAATCCACGCTGAATGCTTCAAAATGTCCCTCATCTTTGATCGACATTAGTCTAGAAGTTATGGTTCAGTATGCGACTGAATGATCAGCAAGTCCACTTGGCAATTGAACCTGCAACATGGTACATACCATGGGTTCTTTGAGCACCGATGAGACTTCCAACTTGGTCGCTTTTATGGATTCGTAACCTTCCAACAAAAATTCTGCTTGAACCATGAGTCAAAATGAAGAGTTGTTCACTATCACAAATTTGAAGACAGGACAGTAGAAGGCAATGCCATGACGTCCCTAAAACAGATTTTGCACCACCATCCACGTCGGTGGCTACAGGCGCCATCATGAAACAGAAATCTCCGGAGCAAACGAGCGTCACTACAGCATTCTACAGTGACGGACTGCCAAAAATAGGATTTCATAAGTATTATTAAAGACAATATTTATTTGTAGGCTATATTTGGAGATTGTCTTTAAAAATAATATAATAATCTTATTTACAAGATGTAACCAATTAATTAGATCTTTATATTTAGAAGATAATACAAGAAGCCACAACATTTAAATCCTTTATTTGACTAAAGTTGAGAAACTTCACTTACTTGGCTTGACACTTGAAAAAATTAATTTAAAAACCATAATAGAAAAAAAATGAGATAGAATGCATTTTATTTTTACACAATATAAACAATGCTGTGGTGGGCTAGCTTCAAAGTTGTGGTGTTTTCAAAAATTAGAGAAGCTATGTCAAAAATCTAAAAATAACTATAAAATTTTAATATTATATCCTTGGCCATGTCATAAAGAATTCTATTATTATTATTATTATTTTAACATCAAACATATTTAATAGTTAAATATTTATTATTTAAACTACCTTCAAGTGTTAAGAATTTATTTACTAACATTTGCTCCATGTAATTTATTTATTTTAAATTTTTATTATTTAACTAAAAAATCAATAAATTTATTTACTTTTATTCTTAAAGTTTTATCATACACAATATAGTAGTTTTTTTCTTAAAGCTTTTAAAATATTATTGTATAGGATCTAATAATATTATTGATCAAATTTTAAGTAACAATAAAGATGTAAGCAAAAGAAGTTTAAGAATAATAAAAGACTAATATAAATATTTAACAATAAGAAGAATCTTATTATAAAGTTCAAATTAAAATATGATTACTTTGTTGTAATTTTAAGATCAAATGATTTTGTAAAAATTTTGATTATTGAAGATTTAAACAAATTTTGTTTTAAGTATAATGAGTACAATTGCACTACAATTATATTTAGGTAAATCTATAGAAACTTATCATATATTTAAAAATTATATTAATATATTATAAAACAATATAAATAAATAAAACCCATGTAATTATAAACAAAAGCATGTAAACATATTTTTATTTTTAGTTCTTTATGCTCTGAAACAGATTGCAACTTTTGAAACAAAATGCTTAGAAACTAAAAACAAAAGGAAAAAAAAAATACTCAATATGATCCTATGAATTTAGAGATTTTAACTATGATGAACTACAAAGATTTTCTGCACTATTCTAATTTTAAAATATTCAAGATCATCTTAATCAGCAACTCACAAAGTGGTTGGAAACAAAGGCCCACAAAATCAATTAGCATCTAAAACTTTATAACTGGATATAACTTTCTATGTTTTGTTTGTTTATTAAATGACTAAATTCAAATTTACTTAAAAAAAAAAATGTACTGCATACAATATGTTACAATTCATTGATTGTAATACAATTTGTATTTTACTATCAATAGAAAACATTAAATCATTCAAACTTGTATTGTAATACACATGTTTTGCATAATTTAGTGAATTAGAAAGACATTAAGCAATAAAACAAATACACTTTGTGTGTGAATTTTACTGGAATATAATTAACTGCTGCTAACATAATTATAGGAACTTTCTACAAGGACTCAGAAACAATCAAAGTCTTTGCTCATTCTATATTTAATATGTGTACTTGAATGCATATGAAAAGTTCAGTTATAGTCAATATCAATTTCTTTAGAAATCATCAAAAAATCTTTGTTGGTTGAATAGAATCAGTATTTTATTTATTTATCGTCTAATATTTATTTCAAACATTCAAATACATGTATATGAATATAAATATAATATATTATAATCCTATTTTTTGAAATTTAAACTAACTGTACTTTTGGTGTTACACAACATTAGAGACTATATGGTAGACGATCTATTTACGTTTAATCCGTATATTATTATTTTTATTATTAAGAAACAGTTAACTGATAAACAGAAGTGTGAATGGGAAAGTCATTCGATGAGCCCTACTCAATCCCATATTATACCCATTTTACACAGTGTCTTTTAAAAGAACAGCCAAAGGAGGTGAAAAGGGTTCACCAGGGTCTTAGGTTCGTACCAGACACTGCCCGGCATTTGCAGTGTGAACAGACATAAATAATAACTAGAGCCCGGGCCAACGAGGACTTCCTGATATTGGTCGGAAGCACGCTTCCGTTGGCATGGGACCGTTGTTCATCCAATCCGACCGTTGGACAGACGCTAACAGTCCCTCAACGCCGTCTTGAACTCCGTGACGCTAAGCTCCGTGTTGCTCGTCGTTCGTCGTTGGTGTCTCTGACGAGCGGAGCTTCAATCGTTGCTGCAATTCTTTCAACAAGAGGAGCACGCAGTCTTGGATCCCGGAGCTGCTAGGCTTTGCAAGGGTGGAGGTATCTGGAGGTCGACTTTTAGAGTCGTTGTTTCCGGTACAGTAGCGGCGTTTGGAAGGCTTGTGGATCGGCCTTCAGAAGCTCGGCGTTCTGCGACTGCGCTTGTCATTTTTAGACGAGCAGAGGTGGAACAGGAGGATGATGATGATGTGATTGTTTGTATTTGTTCACTATTTTTATCCCGAAGGTTTTGTTGTATTTTCCTTCTGCGGATGTGGCAACTTCCTTCCCTTAACCTTGTCGCGCGCTTTGTGGAGAACTCGAGCGAGCAACGATAGGATTATGTGATTCTCAGGAATTGACTGATCATTCTACCAGACAACTGAAGGGATTTCGAGTGCATTTCGGTTTTGCGAAAGTTTTCGCGCACATACGGGTGCATAGTGTGATACGATTGAAGCGTTTGGGTGCGCGCAGAAGCGGTCTGTGCACTAGCGGGGCCATTTTTATTAGCGCCTCTCTGCTTTTATTTTTTTGCGCACGCCGTTCTCTCCATTGTCGTCGAACTTAATCTTGCAATCTTATGGAGAAGATAAGCTGCTGTCGAATGCATCGGATGGAAGAGATCATCAAGAGAGGATAGGACGGAGCATTGAATCAACATTCGCAATCTTTCGGTCTTTGAGAGCTCAAGGGGCAGCATTTTGTACAACGTAAATAGGATAGGAATATGGACAGGTATGAGGGAGACTCTGCAATGTGCATACCCGCGGAGGTAGACAAGTATGTTCAGGAAACAATCGGCCATTTGTTAGAACCTTGCTCTTGTCAGGATTATTGGGAGGTAAAGTTCGCGGAAGCTGTGGATTCTCAGCGACAATTGCAGGAACAAGTTTACGTCCTTCTACGCCGGCTGGAGGATGCAGATATGAGATGTGCAAAATCCAGGGTAAGTCTTCTCTCGTCAAGTGAGTTTATTGTGAGCGTCGCTCATCTTCATTAGGTATATTGTATTGCGCAGGACTGTTTACTTATGACTATATTGTGTATTCTAGGCACCTACAAACACGTAACCTCATTATTTGGATGCTGAAAGACATATTAAATTAACTAAGTGTTGTGTGAAAGGAACTGCATTCCAAGTAGTAATTTGTTTGCGAAATACCCACGCATTTTGATAGTCTTGTCCACTTTACAAGGTTGCCCACGTTAGTTTAATAGTAGGCATATTCACACCGAATGCGGCGCGAAAAGTAACTCGAATCCCTGAGATACTCCTCTGTCCTTTGGTATGAAAAATTGTGCTCATTTCAACGGACACTTGCGTTGTTGAGCAATATCTAATTGATGGCATTCACAGTTTGCGATGATCATCTCTGCTCATCAATAGCATGTTGGCAATTATCGCAAGGTTTCGAAATATTCGATCAGTAACAGAGAGAGCGGTGGATCAATATGGATTGTTCTAGACTAAGTGAGTTTCTGATGTTGCAGGAGGAAGCCGCTCGGAATGCGCAAGCTTTAAAGAGACAAATAGCTGAAACCCAGAGACTTGCTTCAGAATGCAAATCTCTGACTTTAGATTGCGAAGCGCTGACACAAGAATGTGCACGCTTAGAAAGAGAGTGTAATTTGTATCACAATGACCGAGAAGTGTTCATGGAAGTTGCTGATGAAGCTGAGGAGCGGGCAACTCAAGCGGAAGAAAGGGCTGATGAGGCGAATCGAAGGCTGGAAGAGTTGTTGGAGGAACTAGAAAATATCAGGAGTTGCACTGCAGTAGTGCACCCCTTGCCGACAGAGGTGGTTCTTTACATCTACGATTCCTTATGAGTTACACTTGCATAGTGTTACAAACTGCATCTAGGTTGGTAGTCAATGGGCTTTGGCAGATTCAATGCAGTCTGGAACGTGTGACCACTCAGCAAGTAACTTTTTCTTTAATATTAGACTTTTCCCGGGATTTTAACTTCATTTTCATGTCTAGATTGAGAAACATAAAGTTATTTGAATTTCGGATCGAACCTTGTTCTTTCTTTCAGAACTCAGATGCGGAGGATGCAGCACTCTTAAGATTGAAGATTGCGGATATGGAATCTCAACTTCAAAAGTAAGTCTATCTGCATATCTAACTGCAAGCATGGCTTGCATTTTATGTCAGCCACTGTGTCTAGCGTCGGAGACCACTTCACGCTGTGTTTGTGTGTGTGTGTTTGTTTGAGAGAAAGAGAGACAGAGAAATTCTTAGTGAGTCGATCTCAATTGACTTATTAACCTATCTTTTTCATGAGATGCAGGCTTCAAGTGGAGGCAGAGACTGTTAGGTCCTGTGCTGATATAGAAAACAATAAAGCTTACGACTTAATAAGAGAGGAGAACTCGAGGCTGGAAATCCTGCTCTCTCATACAAATCAGGTATGGTGGTAACAATTTCTCATTTATTTCTCAAGCTTCAAACGACTGCAGCTACTTAAATCAGTGCTCTGTTTCTAGATAACCAGTACTCTTCATTAGTTTCAGGTAAATGCACTAATTCAAAACCTAAAGCGTTTCACATAGTAGCTGCTTTCCTCAGTCCGTTTATTTTAGGTCATACCTCCATAATTGTGTTTTGTGTGGATTTTTTGAATTCATTTGCACTCCTGGTTCGTGAACGTTGTCATGCAGCGTTACGAAGAAACTTCTACAGATCTTAAAAGAATTCGGGAATTCTGTACGAAAATGGAGAATGCTCGGGATGAGATGAGTGTTTCCAGCATGGTAACATCTGCAATCTCAGCTGGAGTGATTCGGGCAGTAGAGCAAGAACGGGAAGAAGCGATATCAACTCTTAACCTTCAGTTCAAGGCCATCTTAAAACGCGTGCAAGGGGAGTTTCGATCAAGTCGGGAAAGGTGATTCCTGTTTCCTTGTTACAGATTTGACTAGCCTTAATGAACGAATTTTATATATTTCTCTTATTAATGAGCACAAAGCACGCAAGTTACCGCTCTTCCAATGTCACGATTGGCCTATACTTTGATCACCACTGTAGCTTATGTCTTGTGTTAGCTTCAGCTGAGGGTAGAAAAGTGTTCGCAAATGCCTTTGGTTTGAGTGTAAAAGTCTATGTAAGCCGCATCCCCAGAATACTATAATCACATTTTACGTCCACCTAAATTCTGTTCATCTTCAGGCTTTTGAAGAAATGGAACGAAAGCGAAGGAGGCCGTGAAAGGTACGCCTCACATCGTCAACTAGAGTGACTCTGAATTGTCAATTAGTGTTGACTCTAGACTGGTATCGCCACCCAACCTATCAGTTTGATCTTTTGGTTGCAGTTAGTCGCTCAGTGTTGAAACAGTTGTTTTATACCTGCTTGTTGACCAGGTGGTTGAAACCTTGGACACAGGACAAAGTTGGCCGAGAAAAGCATGAAGTCTTTGCTTATGGAAGCAGACGCATTGAGACGGGAAGTTGCAATTTGCAGGGATAATCTTGACAAATCTCAAGAGCAGGTAAAATTGGGAATTCATTTCGTAGATATGCATGGTCCCCTGCATCTGCTTTGCTCAAGCCCTTAACTGATGCTGCAGTACCGAAATTTCTTCTTTGAGAGAGAGAGAGAGAGAGAGAGAGAGAGGACTCCTCCCGCATTTGTCGAATGAACTTCGATTCTAAATCTACTTATTGTGACGCGCAGATGCACGTGTTATCAGAGGAGAATAAGGAACTTCGATTGCTGCTGAAGGTCAAATGCAATTCGTGTTCGGGATATACAGCATCTCCCTTCGGTTCTAGAGGAGTAAGGCTTATAACCACACTGCATGCATGGCACAAGTGCTTCCAGCCCCTTGGTGTGTACTCTCCGCGAGTACCTTTTCTACCCCTCGCAGTCATTCCGTTCCGAAGAAATTTTATTTGCAGTCAAATTCCAGATGCGATGTTCTGTAGTTCGTAACCCAACTAAGTTTTCTTTAGCAAGAAAATCCTACATCTGTTTCCAGTAGAGCATGCTACTACTGCGTTCATTACCTCAATGAATAAATGTGTGCACCTCATAACTTTCTAGAACAAGTGCGACATGACTCTGGTTCAAAATCACTCTACGAATTTAGTTGCTTTAATTTTGGTTAAACCCTTTCTTGACGTCTCTCCAACACCTGTCTTAAAGCTGAATATATGGTCATATCTTCTGATAACTAACCAAATTCAGGCATTTTGAGGTTGGTCTGTTGATGCTATATCCTAACAGTAGTGATTTTTTGACTGACAGAATAATTTCATGAAAAACGGAAAGCTTCAGGATGAACTTGCAGGAGACGGAAACATGAATTTGCCACCGGGGGCTGTCGGAGCTGCTCGGAGCCCATTCACTCCGCTGCGTATGAACTACACCCACACAAGACCTCATCATGCATAGAATCTTCCTATCTGTTGTGGCAGTAGTAGTTCCCATTTTTTCATTGTCAGCCAGCCCTGTGGTCCTTCATCGAAATCCCCAGGACTCGAATGAAAGTTCTGATTGGAAAGGTGTCTGCCATGAGTCCGTTGGCTACTGATGTACAGCCTTTACTTCAACACCTTCGAAAGGTTTCAAAATACAATCCGCAATTATCCGCATTTCAGCCACGCTCTTTTTCGGGACTTCCCAAGAGAAGCAGCTGGACAAATAATTTGTAACTTGTTCTTTTTGTTTCAAGACTTCTGATAATATACTTTTCGTTTTAGTCCTTGTTGCTAGTCAAGATCCACTTCGATCGCAGTGTAGTGTTTCTTAACACTGACAGGACAGCTCTGAACTTATGTAGTAGAGCTTGTAAATACCTTCAATCAGTTCTGTGTGCAAGTCACCTCGGAAAGGATACGGGTAAAGTCCCACTTGTTTTTTTCTCCAGATGTTCCTGCCGCGACGGTGAAGGTTGCTGTCGGAAACAGTGATTGTCAGCTCTTCGCTGATTAGGTAGTTTTGTTTCATATTCCACATGGAAAATTTGTGACGAAATCTGGCAACTGAATTTTAGCTGGGATCTTCCACGGTCACTCAGGATGAAAAATGTTCCCCTTTCAAATAGTATCATAGTGGCCTGAAAATATGTCATTAATAAGCGTGCATTTAGTAAAGCTACAAGGCGCGTAGGCGAGGGGCTAGTCGAAAGTACCTCGAATGTCAGGGCTAGCCGAGTCTGAACTCTGGCTTTTGTTCCACGTGCAGATGCAATCACTAGACAAGAACTATTGTCTCCTTTCAATTTTCTCCTTATGTCCTTGAAGTATGAGTTGTTTCACCGAATTTCCAGTCTAATCTGCTATCCACCTATCGCCGCTAGCTTTAGAATCTATGGGGAAGATAGTGGAGTGACAATTGAAGCAATAGTAGTCACGGCATCCATTCTGCGGATGTTTCTTTTTAGATTATTCCGTAACGAGGCATTATGAAAATCTACGTTGAATGAAAAAGGGTAATAATCGAAAAAAAACGAGGCGGTCACTTGCAATTTTTTTCAAATTAAGTTGTTTCCCGTTAGCTCGTCTTACACAGTGATCAGCCAAGAATATTGCTATGTACCTCAGACACAAGAAAAATAAAGCGAGATATCAACATCTACATATCGGTGCAACCTCTACACCGCAACATGGACAAGGTCTGCAAAGCACTCTAAGGTCTAGTAACAGAAGGCTACAGAATCTCTTCTTCCAACTCCTGAAGTATTATAAATTAGAGTATCATTCATTGCTTAAAATTCACATGCTCTTATCAATACGTGCTGGAGTGGTGTCTCCGACCAGCGTGAGTGAGATTGTGTTGGATTCGGCGAATGTAAGTGAGTGGATTGACGTAATCAAACCGGCTCCGAGCTCTGGCTTTTTGGAATTCCACAGGGTGCTTTGTCTTGTACTTGGCCAGTCGGAACTTGTTCATTGGATTCCACCTGCTTAGTTTCCACCTCAACCTTGGATTGCATCTGTTGCATAACAAATCGACCTCATAAAATGCAACGGATTGTTATTAATTGCCTCGTTGCTTAAAAGCCAGTGAACGATGCTCGAATCCAGTTAACGAAGACTATATCGGTCTCCCAAATGCAGATAAACTGACGGGACCAGTTGACCTTTGAGCATTCTCAATTCAGAGTTGCTCACGAACGGCTGCGTGGATGTGAGAGATCTAAGCAATGACGGGCACGAATGGAAACGCATGTGGGAGTGAGAGGGTGCGAAGAGTACCGATTAGCATGTCCTCTAGTCCGCACGCCTGGGTGAGTAGCAGCGTACACCTTCGCGTCTGTGTGCCTTAGCTCTTCCATCCCAAGTCCACACGCAGTTGACAAGTGAAAGCGCAACGTATCACTCACCCTGAGCTCACAACAGATGCAGTCTCTGCAAAGCGGCCTCCCCGAACAAAAATGAAGAGGAAACGACGATGATCGACAGGAGACTCTTTGTGATGCTAAGATTCGCAAAAGATCTTCGATCTGGACTAACTGCCGGCGTCTTCATATAGCATTCGAAGCCTCGCAGTTTCGTCTCATGATCCGCTACGTGTTGCGGCAAGGGACAGATGGACACCCCCCGGGGTTCCATCGCACAAGGAACCTCCGATGTCGGGCATCCCGGCGCGTCTTCCACCTGCACACGCACTCACAACCAGGTGGCCTGTGCATCAGGGTCTTCACCGCGGGCTGTCCGGGTTGTAATGTGTGGCTGCGGTGAGCCATCGGAGCCCTTGAAATCTCATGAACCGGTTCAAAAACCTCGATGCTGCCGACGCTGCGATGTGTGATATGTTAATGGACATGGAAAACTTCTTAAATTCTGACATAGTCCGGCATGACGTGGCACAGCAAGACAGGGCGGTCCAATTGATGCACATTTGAATATTATCTGTGATTAATCAACAAGCATAATTCTTTTAATTCTTTTTGACACAAAACAGGCCATACGTGATACTTGAGATTAATTGAAAAACAATTACTTTGTGTGCACAATGCTTAAGTTGATCCAAGAGCGAATACATAAAATTCAAGGCTTATTTTTAAATCTAATGTGTTCTATTGTCTAGGGATCTACATTTGCATGCGTAATTAGGGTATATGGTGGAATTCATGACTTCTGCTTGATTTTCATCCACACTTGCTTCTCTAGCATGATGTTGGTCATCCATGATTTGTCCTATTTTTCAAATAATATTTTATAATTATTAAGTTATTTTCTCATTTTTTAATAATATTTTAAAATTAAAGAGAACATA
Organism: Physcomitrellopsis africana; assembly: GCA_036785485.1. NCBI lineage: Eukaryota > Viridiplantae > Streptophyta > Bryopsida > Funariales > Funariaceae > Physcomitrellopsis > Physcomitrellopsis africana. The sequence goes on from JAWRVF010000636.1 coordinate 188,071, forward strand.
AACATAATTCTTTAATAAAATATCACATAATGTTGAATTAATCAAATCTAGAAAAAAAATTGTATATATAAAAATTCTTTATTTCTAAAAAATAATATTCCAAAATCTCCAATGCTTTTGGCTTTAAGATAATAGAGATCAATCTTCAATTTATATAATAGAGATGCTATTTAGTTCTAAATGTATTGAATTTAAAAATATTCAAAACTTATAAAGAATTATATTGATTTTTAATTTATAAAGCACACATATAAAATAATGCATTAAAGTATGAAAATTGTTAGGTGGACATTCCTTTTTTATTGGGTGGACATCCTTCCATGCGATACACTTCCATCTATATACAATAAAACTCTTATTTATACTAAATTTTTTTAAAGTAAATTTATAGTAAAAGATTCTCTAAATAAAATTAATAAGCTTTTAAAAATGAATGAAAGAAATATATGGAAATATATTATAAAATTTAATTAAAATTAATCAAAAATAAAAATAAATAAATAAATGCCATAAGCCATTGTCCACAAATCTTTTATTATAAATTTATCTTAAAACTTATTAGTATAAATAAGAGTTTTATTGTATATATGCAAGGGTGCATGGCATAGGAAGTGTCTATACAATAAAAGGGAGTGTTCACTTAGCAGTTCCCTTAAGTATTAGAATTAACTTATGCTTTCTATGCATTAACAACTACTCTTTTGTGTAAAATTAACCATGTAATGTCATAGACATAAGATTTACTTCAATAATTATCTAATTAATATGGATAAATAAAAATAAATAAAAATAGATTAATTTGATAATATCTTATAGAGTAGCTTCCTAGAAGCTTCATAGATGGGGATTCACTTTTATACATGTCTACAAGTGATTGCTAGGTTAAAAACTTGGCCAACAAGTTAGCCACATATTCCACATGGTTGGTAGCTTATACCACAAGCTAAATATATAATACACATGTAAAAAATTTATCTCACAAGTTTTGTTAGGGACAAACACTTCGGAGGTTCACAAAACCTTTTAGAACATTTTAGAAGCTTTTTGAATTAGTGAAAGTTGATTGAGAAGCTTCCTAGTTAGTGAAAGTAGCTCAAGAAGTTTTCTAATTAGTGGTAGGAGCTTAAGAAGATTCTCAATTAGTGGAAGGAGCTCAAGAAGCTTCTTAGGTGGTAGAAGCTGCTCAAGAAGCTTCTTAATTGGTAAAAGCTGCTCAAGAAGCTTTTTAGTTTGATAAAAGCTGCTTAAAAAGCATCCTAGACATGAGTATATATATGGGTCGAGGCTGAAGAGTTCTTCAGTCTTGACAACGCATCTTTTGAAGTTCTAGCTCATCTTTCTTGATATTATTCATATATTTATCTATTTAATTCAAGTTCTTATTGGTTTCTTCTTGAAACCTTGTCCTAATTCAATCTTCTTATCTTGTATTCTTGTATCCTTGACAATTTGTCGATATTGCTCTTATTTTCAATATTTGTGTTCGATCTTTCTTGTTAGAGAGTAGATTATCCTTTTATTTAAAGATAAAGCAATATTTTAGAGGTTGCAAATTATCTTCTTCTAAACTGATATTTTCTTCATCACAATATTGAAGCTTTGTCTCTCTTCTGAGAAAGTAGATCACCTCTCTCCTTGAAGGTCTTAAAACATTTTAGAGATTGCAGATTATCCTCTTCTAAACTGATATTGTATTTTTATAGATTCATTTTTCTTTCTCTTAGAATAGTTGGAGGTCAAGACATTAGTATGATTGAATCTTCCGAGTTCAAGTTAGATGCCATTATAAGTGCTCTTATTACTTTATCTATTAGAATTGTGGAGATTGAAGGGATTGTAATAAAACTTTGTAATGACACAACATCCAGAATGCCACAATCTAGACTGCATCTACCTCCAATTTCTATGCTTGAGGATGGAATACTACCTATATTATATCAAGAAAATCCACTTGTTCAATAACGTAAGGAGCCTTGAGTTAATCTTTTAGAGATATATGATGATATGCATTCAAAGTTTTGAGAGTTTGTCAACCAAATTTGATTAATAATGGTCTTAAAATTTGATACTTATCCAACAGAAGAATCACAAGTTGGATTGGTTGGTACCTTGCTTATAGTGCAAACATTATCATGGTTTGCTCCCTTGTTTCAAAAAAGATCACCGATTTTGAGCAACTTTGAAGTTTTCATAGAAACATTTGGAGAACATGACAAGGCTTGTTGGACAACAGCTAAGATCTAAGCATTATGTCAAGAGGCACATTTTATATTAGTCTATGTATCTAATTTCAAATAATTAGCATACAACATCAATTGAGATAAAGAAGCCATAATGAGCCAATTTTATTGGAAATTAAAAGATGATGTGAAGGATTTGTTATTGTCATTTCCGGATCCACAATTGCTCAATGAAGCCATTAGCCAAGGCATAAAATGTGATAACCAATTATTTTAACATCAACAAGATCAACGCTTATGGGCTTCAACAAGACAACATGCAATCCAATATATCCCTGTTATATGAACAAGCATTTTAAATTCACACTCAGAAGTAGAAGATATGCAATTTGATGCAGTATGATTTAAATCTCTTAGTCTACAAAAAAAGAAGCATTGGATGGAAGAAGGTCTATACCTATATTGTAGCGAGGAAGGCTATAAGGTTGGCAATTGCTCGAAGAAACAAAATCGACATATTATCAAAACCAAGAATGCAATTGTTTAGAAAAATGACAATGTTCAAGCATAATAGGGATTATATGGCATGACAATCTAACCTTACAAAATTATTCATGTTCCTCTCTTTCTCATCAATCTATTCATTGTTTTATAATCTCTTTGTATTTTAGGCCCTCAGAAGCTTCAGACAACCACTTTGTTAGATTTAGAGGTGTCTGCTTGTTTTATAGATGAGGCATTCACTAAGCTTCATAAAATTCTTCTAGTATAAAAATCCAAACCTATTCATGTAGATGTAATAGATAAATGATCCTTATCCTCTGGTAGTATTATCCATAAAACCAAGCCTATAGAAGTATCATTCAAAGATCATAGAAGCTAGATTGTGTTCAACATTATTAGGACTCCTTCAAATCCTATTATTCTTGAATTTTCTTAGTTAGAAAAGCATAATCCATCTATTGATTGGAGGTCACAAAGAATAACATTCCCGATAGAGATCTTTACAAATTTTTTTTATAAAGAAGCGACAAATTGATAAACCTTTATTTATTGGAGCAAGGGCTTTTATAAGATCAGCCGAAGAAGATACACCGTTTTAATTTTATGTGATTCTAATTAAAAAAGATATGTTTTCATCGATAAGTATTTTAAAAAAGTATAGCAAATTTCAAGATGTTTTTTAGGAGAAGAATGTTAATATATTCCTGGAATATCTACCATACAATTGTACTACAGATCTTCAAGAAGAAATACAACCATCTTTTGGCCCAATCTATAATCTTTTTTAAAATGAGCTTTTGGTATTGAAGGATTATGTTAATAAAAATCTTGCAAAGAACTTCATCAGGCATTCAAAGTCTCCAACAAGTGCACCTATATTTTTTACGAAGAAGAAAGATGGTTCTTTGCATATGTGTGTTGATTATTGGAGATTGAATAAGATAACTGTGAAGAATTGTTATCTATTATCGTTAATCTTAGGACTTTTAGAACAACTCAGCCAAGCCAAGATCTATATTAAAATCGATCTTTGTAGAATATACAACCTGGTATGGATCAAAGAGGGAGATGAATGGAAGACCACATTTTGGACAAGATATGGGCATTTTGAATATAATGTCATGTCTATTGGATTATCAAATACACTAGCTATCTTTTAACATTTAATAAATGACATCTTTTAAGAGTATTTGGACAAGTTTGAGGTGATCTATCTTGATGATGTCTTGATCTACTTGAAGAACCTAGGAAAATATAAGGGGCATATCAAATTGGTATTACAAAAGCTGCGAGATACAAGTTTGTATGCCAAACTAGAGAAATGTGTGTTTCATCAACCTAAGATGGAATTTTTGAGATACATCATATCTACTAAGGATTTAACAATGGATCTTGAGAAGATAGAAGCAATTATGCAATGAGCCATTCGAAAGATTGTGAGAGACGTAGAACATTTTTTTAGATTTGCTAACTATTATTGGATCTTCATCAAAAATTATTCTTAAGTTGCTGCCCCTCTTACTTAATTAACATATAAAGACAAGTTAGAATGGAGGCCTCAAGTGGAGAAGGCATTTCAAGATCTCAAGATAATATTTTTATAATTCCAATATTAATTTATCCAGATTTTACAAAGATATTTTATATAGAGATTAATACTTTGGATTTTGTATTAGAGACCATACTTTCACAAATAGATATAGACAATAAATTCCATCCTATTGCACTTTATTCTCAAAAATTCTCTGTTGCCGAAATTAATTATAAAATCTACAATAAGAAACTTCTTGCTATTAAGGATTTTTTTTAAAGATGACATTATTTTCTTGAAGGAGCAATGCATCTTATAACTATATATATAGATCACAAGAATTTAGATTATTTTATATCATCTTGGATTTTTAATTGCCGCCAAGTTTGATAGAATATATCACTATCTCAATTTAATTTTGTTATCATTTATCAATATGGGAAGCAACAAAGATTGTCTGATATTCTATCAAGGACATCATATTTTGTATCAAGGATAGGAGAAGTAGCGTTTGATCAACAATATATAATTTTTTTGAAATTGGAGCAATTTTGCCTTTGTGCCATTATTACATCGATGCCTATTGATTCTAGTTATCTCAATGAGGTACATGCTTCAACTACTAATAATACTTTGGCCCTTGATGTCAAATGTCGCTTGAAAGAAAATACTGATAAATTCAAACTTGAAGAGGACCTTCTATACTTTGAAAAATATTTGTATATTCTAGAAGGACCAACACGATTGCGTATTCTTCAATCTTGCCATGACTTTTCAACTACGGGTTATTTTGGATTTAACAAAACCTTGGAACTTATTTTCCAAGATTTTTGGTGGCCTCAAATATGGAAGGCAGTGAAGGACTTTATGCTCTCTTGTAATATATATTCAAGGTCCAAAAATCCTTAATATTGTCCTTATGGACTCTTATAATCTATGCTTGTTTCAAGACAATCATGGTCTTCAATCTCAATGGATTTCATCGTAGATTTCCATCTTCAAATTAATGGCCAAAAAAAATAAGTTAATTAAATTTCAGAGCAATATTTACGATACAACATTAACTATCAACAAGACAATTAGATCTCGTATATACCATTAGTAGAGTTTATATATAATAATATTGTTCGTGCCTCAACTCAATAAATACCATTTTATTCCAATTATGGATATCATTTGAAGCTTGATCTATGGAATACGCCAAAGAACAACAATCTAGCAATTGGAGGATTTGTAAAGTATCTATCGCAACACCAAACAACCTTGAAGCTTCAATTATAAGTATTTCAAGATACTTATAAGATAATTGTAGATAAATTTAATAATCAACTGCCTACTTTTCATATTAAAAATAAGATATGGCTTTTTAGACAAAACATCAAGACCAAGCGACCATACAATAAATTGGACTATCAAAGATTAGGACCATTTTCAATCTAGAAGTAAATCAATCTAGTGGCATATCACTTGAAATTACCAACTTCTATGAAGATACATCCAATTATTTATGTCTCTCTTTTAAAACCTTATAGGAAGTCGTATATTTCAAAAAGAGTAGAACAATCACCGCCTAGTATTGAAATTGAAGACCATGAAGAATACAAGGTTGAAAAGGTACTTAATTCATAGTGAAGGTGGGACAAATTGGAATATCTTATTTATTGGCAAGGCTATGATATTAATGAGCATACATGAGAATTGACCAAAAATCTTGCCAATGTGCCTAAAAAAGTACAGGAGTTTCATCAACTCTATTTTCATAAATCCAAATATATTCAATAATAATTTTTTAGTGATGATTAGATTTAAAGAATATTCATAGGAGGAAGAGAGTTTAATTAAAGTCTTTATTAATATGTACTCATTTGTTCTAAAATAGATTAGAGTAGTAGAAGCAAGTTAGTTACTTTATCAAACCTTCAAGCATTGAAAGAACAAGATTCAAAAGATTCGTTTGCCATACAAGCTTTGAATGAACCAGTGCAATTTTCACAGTCTTTAATTGAGCAAAGTGAGGACAATATATTTCAGTGCCAAGTACGACCTCGATTGGAGCCATTAGGAGTAAACCATTTGAATGAACCATTCAAGTTTTGATTCCAATACTCGAGCTTTAGCAATATTGTTTGAGTTTATAAAGGTGAATCTTTTTAGTCCTGAGATCTTATTTAGAGGATGTTTTAAAGGCCACAATGAAGATTAGATCTTTGGATGGGATATTTCAACAGCGGATGTATTAGCTCAAGGCCATATGTGATTTCTTTGAAGACAAGTAGAATCCATTGTCCAAGAATGGAGAATAGAATACATAGCTTGATTAGTGCAGCGTATTCTTGATTTCTTGTGTATGTAATAAGATTGAGCTCTTTTTGGAACTCGTTGCTAGAGAAGGGGGTGATGTTAGGAACATACAATTTAGAAGTTCACAGAACCTTTTAGAATATTTTAGAAGCTTTTTGAATTAGTGAAAGTTGGTTGAAAAGCTTCCTAGTTGGTGAAAGTAGCTTGAGAAGTTTTCTAGTTAGTAGAAGAAGCTCAAGAAGCTTCTCAATTAGTGGAAGGAGTTCAAAAAGCTTCCCAGTTAGTAGAAGTTGCTGGAGAAGCTTCTTAGTTCGATGAAAGTTACTGAAGAAGTGTCTTAGACATGAGTATATATAGGGGTTGAGATTGAAGAGTACTTCAATCTTGACAATGTATCTTTTGGAGTTTTTAGATCACCTTTCTTAATGTTGTTTGTGTATTCATTTATTTTATTCAAGTTCTTATTGGTTTCTTCTTGAAATCTTGTCCCAATTCAATCCTCTTGTCTTATATTCTTGTGTCCTTGACAAATTTGACATATATCTTGCAAATTGGACACGTGTTGGAGGTCCTATAGAATGCCACCATATAATTCTTAGTTAGATAGTATATATAGAGACAAGAGTGAAGCCTTCTTCACTCTTGTCAATACCGTTCTTGTTCTTAGTCTTGTTTCAAAAGTCTCTAGTCTTCTTATCTTTGGCAATAGTCATTCTAATTGTAATATTATTTAATTTTTGAAAGATTTTCTATTCTTTTAAGTGACACGAGAGTATATTAACATTTTATTCTTTTATGATTCATGTCCTTGACATATAAGTATAGACTCTTATTGAGCTCTAAGACCACATCAAACATCATTCTAATTAATTAAATAAAAAATCTATAGATTAGATATTGGATTTTGAATAGAACTAATAAACTTTTTATTTAAACTGATTGTGTAAGTAATTAAATCCAAACTTGTTCTCCAATAATACTTGTTTAGATTAAATTATAATTTTTCTATTGTATTATAAAATCAATTAATCTCATTTTTTTTAATTTGATTTTTAAAATTATAAGACCATTTAAATATTTTTAATGAATTATTCTATACTATTAATCATATTTAGATCATTATTTGATTTTTTTATTTTGTAAAGGTTTTGGACAAGGATTGATTGTAATAAAGCATTTTGAACCAATAACCTATATATTAAATCTTAATTTTGGTAGATTTGGACAAAAATAATCACATATTTTTTTATCCAATTCTTTAGTTTTGATTTGCAATAACCTAAATAAATACTAACTACCATTTTTTGGCAATAATTAGTTTTTTCAACATTAGTCTATAACTTATGATTTGTTAAATATTAAATTTACTAAGATGTAGTGCCTTAATAACTTATTTGACCAAAAATGTCCTTGTTGCCACTTTAAGGTCAATAATATTGAAGCCTCATTCTTCTCTATATTTCTAATAAATTTATTACAAAATTTTGGTGCAAGTTAAGGCTTGGATGTTATTCTAAAGAAAATTTTTATTTAATGTCTTGCTTTTTTAAATTGCTTTCAAAGACCAATTTCAACTAGAAATTAAGAAGTATATCAAAGAGAGAAAAATATTATTGACTATTATAGCTTAGTATATCATATTAATTTTTATTAAATACCAAAGTTCTAATTGTTTTTTTCTTTTATCAATTAGAGATTAATCCACATCTAAATTTTAGATGAATAGACCAAAAATAATTCCAAGAAATTTTCTACTGACATTAGTAGATGTCTATGATCAACTAAAGTGATTAGTCTATTCTAAAGTATTATTGTATTGCTAGTATATTGCTAAGTTTGACTAATTAATTTCTAATCCAAAAATTCAACAAAAGCTTTAGAGGATTTTTACCACTTTTTGAATATTCTCTCTTATAGTTAAGATTAAATTATTGGCTTAGGATTTTTTGATCAAAACTTTCAAAGAATAATGCCACAAATGTGATTGTTTTATATAGCATCTTAGATTGTAATATTTAATATTTTCTAAACAATAACAAACAAGGAGAAAACTATGAGGCAACCTTGTCTTACTTTTTTCTACAAGAAGGAATTTTGGAATGAACCTTCTAATGTTGCTTGAGCTCCTTTAAATGTCATATGAACCTTACTTACAAACAATTACTTAAAGCAATTGAAAAAATTTAAAAAATTTGTATTCCAAAAACATTGAGTTTAAATATTTTTTCAAATAGCCAATTTTTTTTTGGGAACCGCTACGTGGACACCCCGTTTTACTGCGTGGACACTTGGGGGGCGGGGGGCGGGGGGGTGTGTGTCCACGTAGCAGTTTACTGACTCCAGTTTATGCAAGTCCAAAGCTTTTGTAAAGTCAAAGGTCATATGTTGTATGACTTAGTCATCGATAACCATTAGTGGAGTTTGTGAAACTTCCAGATCCTCAGGAGGCACTTTGATGTTTATTCAGTATAAAGTAGAACTAATGACATATATTTTCAATTTCTTTTAGATCATTAGTATTGAACCCTTTGCAATTTTAGCGCAGATAAAAGTGATCGTGTTCGACAGCCACAAAAAACTCCTTTGAGCATCTGTCTCCATGTCTTATACATGATGCATGATCTTACAAACTGAGTCAAGACACGCTTCGGCATCCTGTCGCATAAAACTTATAAGTGAGGCTGAAGGACAATCCTCTGTTGAAGTAACAATTTATTTACATCGACGCAAAAAAAATCATACTCCACCTTGATGTGTCTAGTATACAACCCTTCAGAAGATCCGAGCATCGCTATAACGATGCACGCTAGCCTGAACTAATTATTATGATATACACACCCTTGGGAAGGCTTTCAACATCAATGCCATCAGCGCCTCGAAGCATGTCGTATAACGATGGCATCATTCAGGAACAGATCGAAGAACTAAAAAGCTGCTGCGTGGGTAGAGGATTGAATCTTCTCTTGCAAATGATCCGGATATTGGAGAATCTATCATCGCCTCAGAAACGAGCTGCAGAACAGTATCAATGACATGAGCTCACAGTACACTAGTTTTATGACTTGTGCAACATGCGAATTTAATCTAGATAACTAATGAGGCCGCAAAAGTTCACAACCACTAGCTTCTCTCCGTAAATGATAAGTATAAAATGAAGAAAACAAAAGAAGTAAAACCTGGATCAAGTGAGGAAGTTCGCGCATTGGCACGCGCCTGCACACTCAAGACAAGAGCCACAAGGCTAGATAATGCCAATACGTGTTGAGTCTCCCAACCATATTTTTAAAGAAACCCTAGATCATTACTCCCACGCAAGATGTAGTCGTTTGTCTTTGCCATAGAACCCAAAGACCCTTCGTGCGTAATCTCGAAGACCATAGTCGTGTACATCGCAGTACCGCGACTCCCAGTCAGCTGGTTTTATGGGCTTAGTTCCAAGCCCAGGAACCCTATCATTGGAAGCAAGGTTTCGGTCCTCAGTCCAGTCAGCGACATTCGATGCCGCACGGCGGTGGAATTTAGTCTTAAACTCGTCCCACGCCTGGAACTTATAGTGGTTGATAATAGCAACCCAGGGTCGTATTGTCTCCAACACATAGGGAGACTTCAAGGTGAAGTGATGCACCTGGTTTCTCAATGACTCAACAATTACACTCAACAATACGATAGATTTGTGTCTTCTTTGTCTCTTAATCCGACATGTGTACCCTTGGGTGACGCCCTGAGGAGGAGACTGCTGCAACCCTGATGGCCCATAATTGTGACAATAAATGGCGATTTGCCCCACCGTTACATTCACGTCCTTTCGAGACGCTACTGCTTCCTGGATAAATCTGGCGAGGATAGAAGGCGATGACCGTTTATACCCTGCCATAGACGACACATCGCCACCCTCGTCTTTGCGGAGAAAAGACTCGTTCCCCCGCAACAAAAAGGAGCTGTTGGGGAAAAAGTATTCGTCTATGTCGAAGTATAGCATCCATGTGCACTCAGGCTGTGCCAACAAGCTGCAATGGGAGAATCCGGCCTCCTGAGTCTTCACCCATGGCCATGAATGCTTCGTGACATTGAAGTTCGCCAAATTTGCAATGACCTCGTCTAGGTTATCTTCACTATTATTATCGTAGAAATAAAACTTCTCCACACCAAGATGGCTGTGGTAATACACCCACTCCTTTAAGAACTTAGATCCGTTGTAGATCATAGTGCAAGCACAAATGTGATGGAGTTTAGGTTTTCCTGGGGTGGATTCGAATGACGCTAAGTGCTCCTCATCACTCGCATCAGACGCTGCACGTCTGCCCACCGGCTTAAAAGTTAGAGGGTTGTAATATGCAAGTGAAGGGATGATATTTCCCTTAATCCTCAAGAATACCTTCTTCCCAGCGAAGTCGCCCATCATCGATGCTGGTGGGTGGTCGCATCTAAAAACTTCGTTCGCTTGCGCAGTGACAGCGGTAGTATAACGACCTCCATAGACACACTGGAACTGCTTGAGTCTCTCTTGCTCGGGTAACTCAACTCCAAGCGTATTGTTGACCCCGTGTGCAAATACCACCACGTCTTTGTGAGTTGGGAAAACCTCGTACACTACACTGCTTGCGTTCCATGGCAAAGGATGCTTGTACTCTAAAGTTGCACTGCCCTTTCGAATTTCTTGATCCTTGTCAATCTTGATGAGAACCGAGCTTACATCCCATGTCACATCCTGCGGGGGTGCACCGCAAATCACTGCAGCTCGAGCATTCTGGAGGTGCACTGCCAAGACTTGGCGGTAAGCAAAGTGCGTGAGAGTGCCATATCGGCACTGAAGTCTTTCCTTGTTCGGAAATCCAAAGCTTGAAGGTACTCGTACCAAAAGCAAGACCTCTGAGCCGAAATAGACAATGTCTTCAATGAGCATCTCACCGCTTGCGCTTTCTTCCTTCGTTTCCCACTTCCAGTGATATGGGATCATACTGGTCGGCAGGCTGAACCCCGAATGAGCCGATAAAGTAACTGCATCGACAAGGTAAGGATCGATCTCACAAATAGAGTAAAGATTATTTTTGATATCAGCAAACCTAATCAGTCCTCGCCACGGGCTTCGACATAGAGGATTGCAAAGACAGTGGCCAACTGTCTCCAGCCATCACAAACAAACCCTAGAAGTGACCCGTACTTTGGATTTAAGATCTACACGTAAACACAGTCTCGCAAATAAGTCGAGATTTTGTAGACGACCAAGGAAACGATCGACAAGCAACAGAATTCGATGCTGCTTCACAAAGAAAGCCCAGAAAAAGAAAGGTGATTTCGTTCCAACGTCCAGGAGAGAGAACGAAAGAAGCTTACCTTGTTCAGGTTGAAGAACTATGAGGGCAATGATGGCTGAAGCGGCAAGAAGCACGAGGCCATAGCACGGTCTTAGCAACAAGAAATGCAGGCGGAAATTTTCTATACGTCGCTTCATCGCTTCCAGCAGGCAAGAGCAAACGTCTCCTCCAACAATCTTTCGTCTTAGGTCTACTGCTCTGACTAGTTTCTCCAGATCACAAACCTCATTAACACCATCAATTGAAGATCAAATGCCCCACGAATCCTCATTTTCTAGTCTTTAGCGATTCAATAGCCAAGAAATTCACAAGCGGCGAAACGAAGTCACACTTGTGCATCCACAAACGCCTAATGGATCAAGAGCATCGACAAGAACCATTCCCGACCAACGATTAGATTTGACAGCTCCTGAGATTGATCAGCACGGTACTTACCATGCGATTCCAACGCATCTGTTGTCGAACCCGGATCGTACAATAAACAAAAAATTCTGTTTACAACTAGCACAGAACTGTCACGCGCCAGAGATCTAGAAATCATACGCCAAAAGCTGCGACATCTTCAAATCGCATACAACAGATACTCCCAGATCACTGCACGTAATCTCGCCCTCTATTTACAAAGCTCGAATTCAAATCCTCACACCCAACATGAGCTCCAAAATTACTCTACCGTTACGGATCGACGATGAAGCGAGGAGCACACATGGCAGCGGACACCCGCCACAAATAATTGTTGCAATCCCGGAAGGTGGCTGGAGCAGGTCGAACATCGCAAAGCCACGTGTCGACATGCCAAACTTAGCATCTCTCGATCGACAATCTGACGCTCAACCACCGCCAAAGATTCTCCAATAATCGAAAATGCACCTCAAACCCTCGGACTCGATGTCGCGACCTGCAGGACACACTGTCCGAATCGCATGCCCCAGGAAACCCCCGAGCCTTCCAACAGGTTCAGTACGGAGGTCCATCACACGGCCATCGCGAAATTGCCCGCATCCACATCTTTCCACACCCGCTGCGGAAACTTTTTGACCTGCAACGACCACTTACATGAGAAGTAGTTGCCGGATTCGGTAAGTGGATCATTTGTTTCTAACTCAATGGACTATCGACCATGGTGGCCTTGGAATTCACTTCCTGAGATTAGATCAACTCTCGTCCGGTACTTTCTGTGCTTTGTCTTCGACGAGCTGTGGCACGGAGCCAGCTGCTGGTTCGACGCTGACGCTGCTTGGTCGAGGCCGAACGAGAACTAGGTGATGGAAACGGACGGACGAAGGACGGACGTAAACTTCCTCCATCGTCGTGGTCGTTGTTAGTGAACGGTGAAGGGCCATGTGGGGCCTCGGTGTTGGGTGCTGTGATCTTCTGGTGGGCCTGCCTTCCTTGTCATTCTTATCTCGTGACTCTCTCATGTTGTATATCACAATCCATCCTTGCATTTGCATACCATTATGCTATAAATCGTCTTGTTTCAACACACACATAAAAATATTAAAAAGTATTTATTTTAGATTCAGTTGATGTACTTTTATTTTTAGAAAATAGGAACGGTAATTTTTATTTTTTTTATTTTTTTTATATTTTTGTAACATTATTTGATGTTATGGCATGAAATCTTTTTGTAACCATGTCAAAAAAATTCAAATTTTCATGTTAGTGTTAAAAAATATATATAAGTATTAATTTTTAATATCATTTATTATGCTAATTTTTTTTGTAGAAATATAATTAGTTTGAATCCTCACATTGTTGTTGTTTTTTAATCTTAAAATTATACTCTAGTTGTGAAGAAAAGAAATGCAAGTGCACTAATTTATTAAAAATATCTTTAAAAAATAAAGAGATTAATTTATAAAATAAATATGTATGAAGATTATATAATTATCTATTAATAGATATAAAATTATTTTAATCATATATAAAACTATATTATTTTTTTACTTTGTAATCAAATTATAATACATTATTGTCAAAGACATTAATTAAGACAAAATCCAAAAGATAATATACTTATATATCATTAAAGAAGGGAGAAAGAAAAAAAAGAAGAAATAATTATAAGATAGAAAATAATAAGAATAACTATTATCAAATATAAAGAGACTAGAGAGTCTTAAATCAAAACTAAAACAGAAGAAAGGTATTGATAAGATTGAAGATAGTCTCATCCTTGCTTCCATATATACTAGCTACAAAAAAGATCTTATAGAAGCTTCTTAGGAACTATTAGGCTTGTGGTTCAAACGTCAGGTTGTAGGTTGCTTCTAATGTGACTTCCTAAAAATATGAAACTTATGAGACAAGTTTTAATAATCATGTGGTATATCTATAAAAGTCTAAATATTTAAGCAACATCTAAGAAACTTCTATGAAACTTTTTTAAGAAGATATTATCTTCCTAACATGTTTCTACTTAGTTTTATTTACTTCCATTTATTTAACAAATATAAGAATCTATTACATTACTCCTTCTTTTAGGCAATAAATTTCATAAAAAGCAGTCAAATTGCTTTATAAATTGATTAAACATCAAGAGTCTTTTCTAAGATCATAGTACCATATATATTGTATCTTACCACTGTTAGGGACATATACTTCAGAGGTTTATAAAATATTCTAGAATATTCTAGAAGCTTCTTGAATTAGTGAAAGTCAATTGAGAAACTTTCCAGTTGGTAGAAGCTACTTGAGAAGCTTTTTAGTTTGATGGAAGCCGCTCAAGAAGTGTCCTAGACAAGAATATATATAGGAGTTGAGGCTGAAGAGTTCTTTAGTCTCGACAACACATCTCTTGGAATTCTAGCTCACCTTTCTTAGTGTTGTTTGTATATTCATCTATTTAATTTAAGTTTTTGTTGATTTCTTTTTGAAACCTTATCGTATTTCAATCTTCTTATCTTGTATTCTTATGTCCTTGACAATTTTTCAAGATTGCCCTCATCTTTAATATTTGAGTTAGATCTTTTTTGTTAGAGAGTGGACTATCCCTCTACTTGAAGGTATACCAGTACTTTAGAAGTTACAGATTATCCTCCTGTAAACTGATAGTTTCTTCATCACAATATTGGAGCTTTGTCCCTTTAATGAAAAAATGGATCACTCCTCTCCTTGAAGGTCTTAAAGCATTCTAGACATTGTGGATTATCCTCCTCTAAATTGGTATTGTGAATTATCCTCCTCTAAATTTGAACAATTGCCAACCTTGTGGCCTTCTTCATCACAATATAGGCATAAATCTTCTTCCATTCGACGCTTCTTTTCTTGTAAACTAAGAGGTTTAAATCATATTGTATCAAATTACATATCTTCTATTTTTGACTATGAATTTAAAATGCTTGTTGATGTAGTAGGGATATGTCGGATTGCATGTTGTCTTATTGAAGCCCATAATCATTGATCTTGTCAATGTTGAAATAATCAATTATCATATTTTATGGCTTGGCTAATGGCTTCATTGAACGATTGTGGATCCAAAAGCAATAATAACAAATCCTTCACATCATCTCTTAATTTCTAATAAAATTGGCTTATTAGGGCTTCTTCGTTCCAATTGATATTACTTATTAATTATCTAAAATTAGATATATAGACTAATATAGAGCGTGCTCCTTAATGTAATATTCAAATTTTAGTTGTTGTCCAATAAGCCTTGTCAAATTCTCCAAATGCTTCTATGAAAACTTCAAAGTTGTTTAAAATTGGTGATTTTTTTCAAACAAAAGAGCAAACCATGATAATGTTTGCATTGTAAGCAAGGTGCCAACCAATCCAACTTGTGATTCTTTTGTAGTATTGTGGATTATCCAAATTGGTATTGTATATTGCACTCTTGATTTTGGTAATATGTCGATTTTGTTTGAATAATTACACTCTTGATTTTGATAATATGTCGATTTTAACTTGTCTTGACATGTAAAGGCAAGTTAAAATAGGACCTCAAGCAGAGAAGGCATTGCAAGACCTCAAAATGGTATTTATTATAGTCCCAATATTGGTGCATCGAAACTTTATAAAGGTATTTTATATAGAGACTAATACTTTGGATTTTGTATCAGGGACTATAGTTTCACAAATGGGTATAGACAATAAATCCCATCTTATTGTATTTTATTTTAAAAAATTCTTTGTTATCATAATTAATTATAAAATCCATAATAAAAAACTTTTTGCTATTATAGATTCTTTTTAAGAATGGCATTATTTTTTTGAAGGAGCAATACATCTTATAACTATATATACAAATCACAAGAACTTAGAATATTTTATATCATCTCGGATACTTAATTGCCACAAAGCTTAATAGAATATGTCGCTATCTCAATTTAACTTTGTTATCATTTATCAACCTAGGAAACAATAAAGGTTGTCTAATGTTCTATTGAAGAGATCATATTTTGTACCAAGGATAGGAGAGGCAATGTTTGATTAATAATATACAACTTTAATGAAATTGGAGCAATTTCATCTTTGCGCCACTATTACATTGGCGCCTATTGATTCTAGTTATCTCAATGAGGTGCGTGCTACAACCACTAATAATACTTTGGCCCTTATTGTCAAGCATCACTTGAAAAAAAATGCTGATAAGTTCAAATTAAAGAAGACTTTTTATACTTCAAA
The DNA here is from genome assembly GCA_036785485.1 of Physcomitrellopsis africana. Lineage (NCBI taxonomy): Eukaryota > Viridiplantae > Streptophyta > Bryopsida > Funariales > Funariaceae > Physcomitrellopsis > Physcomitrellopsis africana. The sequence goes on from JAWRVF010000636.1 coordinate 204,531, forward strand.
AAATATTTGTATATCCCAAAAGGACCAACTTAACTGCACGTTCTTCAATCTCGCCACAACTTTCCAATTGTAGGTCATTTTGGATTTAATAAGACCTTAGAACTTATTTTCTAAGATTTTCAGTGGCCTCAAATGTAGAAGGTAGTGAAGGACTTTGTATTCTTTTGCAACATCTGTTGAAGGTGCAAAAATCCTCAATATTATCGTTATGGACTTTTATAGTCCTTGCTTATTTTAAGATAGTCAATGTCTTCCAATTTGATGGATTTTATCATAGATCTATTGCCATCTAATTCATTAATCAACATCTTTGTAGTAGTTGATCAACTTACAAAAATGACTCATTTTATTCCTCGCAAAAAGATTGCATTTAATAAAGAAATGGCAAGGTTCTTTCTTGACAGATATCATGGCCTATTAGATGATATCATATCCAATCAAGGATCCCAATTTATATCTAAGTTTTAAAAATATCTTTTTGAAATATTGAAGATGGATATTAAATATTTTTTGGCTTTCCATCCTTGAACTAATAGCCAAACAGAACAAGTTAATCAAATTTTGGAGTAGTATTTATAATGCAGCATTAACTATCAATAAGATGATTGGATCTCATATCTACCATTAGTGGAGCTTGTATACAATAATATTGTTCATGCCTCAATTCAACAAACACCGTTTTATTCCAACTATGAATATCATTCGAAGCTTGATCTGTGGAATACGCCAAAGAACAATAATCCGAGAATTGAAGGATTTGCAAAGCATTTATTGCAATATCAAAGAACCTTGAAGCTTCAATTACAAATAGCTTAAGATGCTTACAAGACAATTGCAGATAAATTCAGAAATCAATCGCTTGCTTTTCATATTGGAAATAAGGTGTGGTTTCTTCAACAAATTATCAAGACTAAGCAACGATGCGATAAGTTGGATTATTAAAGATTAGGACCATTTCTATCCAAAAGCAAATTAATCTAGTGGCATATCACTTAGAATTATTATCTTCTATAAAGATACATCTAATTTTTTATGTTTTTCTTTTAAATCCTTATAGAAAATTGCATATTTTAAAAAAGAGTGCAATAATTGCCACCTAATATTAAAATTGAAGACCATAAAGAATATAAGATTGAAAATATACTTGATTCACAACAAATATGGGACAAATTGAAATATCTTGTTTACTGACGGGGCTATGACATTAATGAGCACACATAGGAATCAGCCAAAAATCTCACCAATATGCCTCAAAAGATACAAGAATTTTATTGATTCTATCTCCATAAATCCAAACGTATTTGATGATAACTTTTTAGTGAAGATTGGATCAAGAAATATTCATTAGAGGGAGAAAATTTGACCAATGCCTTCATCAAAATGAAATCATTTGTTTTAAGATAGAATAGAGTGGTAGAAGCAAGTTAGTCACCATGTCAAATCTTCAAACATTGAGAGAACAAGACTGAGAAGACTTGTTTGCTATACAAGCTTTGAATGAATTAGTACAATTTTTATAGCCTTTAATTGAACAAAGTGAAGATAATACATTTTAGCACCAAGTACGACCTTGGTTGGAGCCATTAAGAATAAAAGCCAAGTATATAAGTCTCGATTCTAATGCTTGAGCTTTAATAATATTGCTTGAACTCGGAAAGATGAATCCTTTTAGTCCTAAGATCTTGTTTGGAGGATGTTTTAAAGGTTGCAAAGAAGATCAAATCCTTGGATGGAATATTTCAACAATGGAGATATTAGCTCAAGGCCATAGGCGATTTTTTCGAGGACAAATAGAACCTATTGTCCAAGAATGGAGAACAGAATATATATCTTCACTAGCGTAGTGTATTTTCAATTTCTTATGTATGTAGTAAGATTGAGCTCATCTTACAACTTGTCGCTAGAGAAAAGGATGATGTTAGGGATATATACTTTAAAAGTTTACAGAATCCTCTAAAATATTTTAAAAGCTTTTGAATTAATAAAAGTCGATTGAAAAGCTTTATAGTTGGTAGAAGCTTCTTGAGAAGCTTCTTAGTTTGATGGAAGTTGCTGAAGAAGCATCCTAGACAGGATTATATATAAGAGTCAAGGTTGAAGAATTCTTTAGCCTTGACAACGCATCTCTTAGACTTTTTAGCTTAGCTTTCTTAAAGTTGTTTGTATACTCATTTGTTTAATTCAAGTTCTTATTGGTTTCTTTTGGAAACCTTATTTTTGTTTAAGTCTCTTATTCTGTATTCTTATATCTTTGATAACCATCTAATTAAGAAAATATATGTCTCTTTTAAGGATCTTCATTACAATTTTGACATTGTCTAAATTGACATAACTTAAGTGGTTTATTTGGAAATTTTACAAATGATAATTTTTAAAATCAATCTACAAGTTGTTAATTCTTTATGTTCCAAAGAAGTCCTACAAATTGATCCTTAAACTTATTTGCCCTTGATCTATACCATCATATTGTTAATAGCTGATCCTTAATTTAAATAGATGTTGTCAATAGAAAATATCAACAAGCTTTGACGTATTTACAAGATTCTTAGATGGCTCTTATGTGCATTCACTAATATCATATTTATGTTAATATATAAGATATTTTAATTTATTTTAGTGCCACCTTAAATCCAATACTTCTTCTATTTCAAATTCTTAGTTGTTATTTATTTTTATAAGAGATCGTGGTAAGTGCTTTCTTTTTAATATATTCATTGCAATATAAAGCTTAATAAGAGATATATAGAATATAGTATGGATCTTTATTTGTTATGATAATTATAATTAATATATAAAAAGATTAATTTATTTATGGATAATAATTAGGCTAAGCCTTTGATATTCCAACTTCTCATAAGATTAATTGGTCTTCATATTACAACATAGTAATCATATCTTTTTATTAAATTCAAATATAAGTTGTTTTTTTCTATAAATGTTTGCATTAGCTTTTCGTTGTTTTTGAATCTCTTTAAGTTGTATCTTCATTGTTGTGTAAAATTCTACCATTCTATTTTTCAAAATTTTTATTATTTAATTTTTAACTTTTAAAAAATTAAAAATATCAAATTATAAGTGATAATTATAATTGGCAAAAAATAAAATTTGTTGAAGAAAAGAATATATCATATTATTATATATTAGTTCTACTAATAGCAAGAGACTTGTCTAATTGCCTTGATAGTAGTTGATAATATATCATAAATATTAAGGACACGAATTAAAAAAAAATGCATAAATTAGTGAAATCTATGTCAAAAAAAAATGACAAAATAAAAATAAGAAAGTATATATATTCAAAAAGTAACTGGAATAGCTATTGCCAAAGATTAAAAAATATAAGGATTCTTGAACTAGACTAAAAATAAGAAAAGAATTGACAAGAGTGAAGAAAACTTCACTCTTATCTCTATATATACTATCTACCTAAGAACTACATAGCGGCATTCTATAGAACCTCCAACACATATTCAATTTGCAGGACACATGTCAAACTTACAAGATAAGTTTCTTATATGTATGCCATGTACTTAGCTTGTTCCACAAGCATCAACATGTGCGACATATGACTAATTTATTGACCAAATTTTTAACCTATCAATTATGTATAGATATGTATAAAGATGAAACTATGTCCATAAAGCTTTTAAGAAGTTTTTTTATAAGATATTTTAAAATTAATTTACTTCTATCTATCCATGTTATCTAGATAATTATTAGAATAAATCTTATGTTTGTAATATTACTTCTTTTTTTAGAGACAAGTTCCAAAAGAAGCAATGATTACATGTTGAAGAAGTCCAAGATGCATCAAATTATATTTGCCACATACTCTGTTCTTTCTTTCCTTTAAAGATAGTTGATAGGTTCTTTCAGCCATTGATAATGTTCCATACCAAGGCGAGAAGAACACCTTAATATTTTATCATTGTTGAGGCCTTTATAACTTCCTTCAAAGAAAATATCTGAAATACCATCAAGAATAGTTTTTACATCTAAAAGTATTACCAAACATTAAGAGTCTTTTCCAAAGTCGTGATACCAAACATATTGTATCTTGCCATTAATCTAATAAAGAATATGTTGTTCTTGAGGATCTTCATTTCTATTATGTCGTCTTGAAGGTTGTAATAGTCATAATGTCTCATTCAATAAGTTAGCAAAAAATAATTCTTGAGTTGAGTTTCCTAGTTGTTGATTTTTCATCTTTTTGGTGCTAAAAAATTCAAAGAAATAATAAACAATGATAGAAGATAAAATGAAATCTCTATTAAATTTGCTTTCTTTTATAATAAAGATTTTTTTGACTCTTTATTTTAATTTTGATCCATGTTGTCAATAAACATATTGACTTTTGTTGATGTATTTGCTAGATTCTTACATGGCTTCCATGTGCATTTATCAATATTCTTGTACAAGATACTCCAATTGATTTTGATATTACCTTAAATCTAAGACCACTTCCATCTCAAATTCTTCATTGTTCTCCATTTCTATAAGAGGCGGTGGTATTTGTCTTCTTCTTTATATATCCATTGTCTTGTATGACTCAAATAGTTATACGTAGAATACAAGATGGATCTTCATATATTTTAGTAGGTATAATTAATAAGCAATTGGATTGATGTCAAAGACAATAACTGGATGAAGTCAAATAAACAAGTGAGACCTCTCTCAAAGAAATAAATATAAAGAAGTATATATATTAAAAAGAAACTAGAATGGCTAATGCCAAAAAACAAGAAAACTAGAGACCCTTGAACTAGACTGGAAACAAGAAAGGAGTTGGACAAGAGTGAAGAAGCTTCACTCTGTATCTATTTTACTATATACCTAAGAATTAATGGCGACCTTCTAGGACCTCGACACGTGTCCAATTTGAAGACCGTGTCGAGTTGCAAGACACGTGTCAAACTTGCAAGGCAAGTTTCCTATATGTTCGCCACGTATTTAGCTTGGTCTTCAAGCTACCAACATGTGTGACATGTGGCTAACTTATTGACCAAGTTTCTAATCCAAAAGTCTACTATGGACACTTATAAAGTCAAAACAACGTCTATGAAGTTTCTAGGAAGTTTCTCTAAAGATATTATGGAATTAACCTGCTTTTACCTTCTTTTATCTAGTTCTATCGATCATATAGGTAACTATGTATATATGCGTGGCGTTCCTCACCTCTTTAAAGGTTCCACGAGGGAGGCGGTAGAATTACATGTGTAAAAGTCTAAGATGCGACAAATAGTATTTGCCACATATTCTAATCTTTGTTCTCTTCGAAGGTAATTGATGGGTCCTGTCAGCCATCGATAGTGTCCCATTCCAGGGCGAGAAGACCACCCTGTTATTTGATCATTGTTGTGACCTTCATAACTTCCTTCAAATGTCACATCTGGAACACCGTCAGGAGTTGTTCCTATCTCCAATAAAATCACCAAACATCGAGAATCTCTTCCAAGGTCGTGATACCAAACACGTTGTATCTCGCCATCTATTCGAGGAAGAACATGTCGTTCTTGAAGATCTTCATCTCGGTTGCGTCGTCTTGAGGGTTGTGACAGTCGCAATGTCTCGTCCGGTAGGTCAGCAAATGAAGGCTCTTGAATCAAATCTGCTGGTTGTTGATTCTCCATCTTCTTAGCGTCACAAAATACAAAGAAGCTACAAACAAGGATAGAAAGTTGAATGTTATCTTGCCTACATCTTGTTTCTTTTATAGAGAAAGTCTTCATCTTGATTTTGATGGATGTTGTTGATGAAAGGTCTCCACCTTCCTCGTTGCATTCGCCAGATTTTTTGCTGGTTCCCATGTGCGCTCACTAATATCGTATCCGTGCCAGTGAACAAGATATTCCAACCTATTTTGGCGCCGCCTTGAATCTAAGACTTCTTCCACTTCAAATTCGTCATTATTGTTCACTTCTATAGGAGGAGATGGCACCAATGTACTTTTTTGGTATAATCGTTATGTATATGGTTCGAAGAAGAGGCAAGTGGAATCATTAGATGGATCTTTATAGACTACAGTAGAGTGTAATGGTATCTGGGCGGATTAATTTGTTGAAATACTGCAGATTACAAAACGATAGTCAAGCTTATCCTGGTCGGCGTGTCTTGAATATTCTTTGACGAAATGTAATCTGTATAAGCCTGCGTTGAGTTGTGGTTGTTCCTTTCGATACGCATCAACATTTATCTTTTGTCTTTCTTGAGCTTCCTTTAATTGTGCCTTCATTGTTGTATGTAGTTCTGACAAATGATTTACCAAGTCTTCCGCCGCAAGATTGTCAACTTTCGAATAGTCAAAAGTATCAAGTCGTGGATGGTAATCATAATTGGCAAAGAAAGGTGTTTGTTGTATAGAAGAATGTATCGTATTATTATAAGCAAACTCTGCCAATGGTAAAAGAGTTGTCCAATCATCTTATTGGTAGTTGATGGTACATCTCAAATACTGTTCCAAGACTTGATTTACGCGCTCCGTTTGTCCATCAGTTTGAGGATAGAAAGCTGAAGATAGCTTTATATCCACCTTTAGAATCTTGAAAAGTGTTCTCCAAAATCTCGATACAAATTGAGTTCCCCTATCCGATATAATATCCTTAAGTAATCCATGATAGTGGTAGATATTGTCAAGGAAAAGTTTAGCTGTTTCTTTGCTTGTGATAGATTTTTTATATGATATAAAATGTGCCATCTT